>JAOPHQ010000100.1:22500-25000 GCA_030340625.1 Merluccius polli | reverse complement strand
ACGACGGACGCCTCCAATGAGAGATGTAGAGGCGTTGGTCGTATGTGGCTATTATTATTATTATTATTATTATTATTGTTGTTATTATTACTATTATTATTATTTATTTATTTTTAATTGTATTTATTTATTTATTTTTAAATGTATTTATTTATTTATTTTTGTTCTTTGGAAATCGAAAATGAACTGAGAGGTTCCAGACACGCATGTGCAAATAGGTCTGGCGATGTCAGACTGAAGAGACTTACCTTAACTTAACGTTTATCACCGCTCTCTAATCGTTTTATGAAGACCTGAATACTGACTGTGTGTGTGTGTGTTTTTGTGTGTGTGTGTGTGTGTGTTTTTGTGTGTGTGTAGGATACTCTGTGGCGCTTGCCACACACTTACTGAGTAAAGATGCTGTAACCATCGTAACAGGTAATACAGAAAGGTAGACAGACAGGTAGACTGACAAATAGACAGGTAGACAGACACACACACACACAGAGACAGGTAGACAGACACACACACACACAGAGACAGGTAGACAGACACACACACACACAGAGACAGGTAGACAGACACACAGACACATGGGTAGACAGGTAGACAGAGACACAGACCGAGACAGACACACAGATAGACAGGTGTGTGCTGTGTGTGTGTGTGTGTGCTGTGTGTGTGTGTGTGTGTGTAGGTGCTCCTCGTGATGATGTCAGAGGGTCGGTGTTCCTGGCTGACAGGAAAAACCACTTCCTGGTTATCAGCCAATCGCTGCACGGGGAACAGCTGGGCGGTTACTATGGAAACGCTCTGGCTGTTACTGATCTCAACAATGATGGGTGATAATAACCACACACCCACACACACACACACATACACACACACACACACACACACACACACACACAAAATACTATTAATTACTGGTATTACATATATATTCCTCCCCCCATCTCATCTCCTCTCTCCTCATCTCCTCTCTCCTCATGTCCTCTCTCCTAGATGGAGTGACCTCCTGGTAGGAGCTCCATTCTACTTCAACCCTGAGAAGGAGGAGGGAGGAGCGGTGTATGTGTACATGAACCAGGCGGGCTCGCTGGCGCTCAGCGTGGTTCTGCACGGCCCCTGGAGGTCGGCCTTCGGGATGTCTCTGGCCAGCGCTGGGGACCTCAACCAAGATGGCTACCAGGGTACTGCATATATAATATATCTATATCTATATCTATATCTATATAGGTATAGATATAGATATAGTAATATGTCTGTTCAGTAGCTCTCCAAGTGCAAGTCAGCCCCTTGTTTCAGATCCGATCCCCGTCCTATGAAGTTTAAATGTGTTTTGGGCTGAGAGTAGGAAGGAGGCGGAGGTGTTATCCCCATGGTAACGACCCATGTGTGTGTGTGTGTGTGTGTGTGTGTGTGTGTGTGCGTGCATTTGTGTGTGCGTGTGTGTCAGACTTTGCTGTAGGAGCACCTTTTTATCAAACAGGAAGTGTTTATATCTGGACAGGAAGTGCCACCGGTATCTCCCAAGAACCAAGCCAGGTAACACACACACACACACACACACGCACACACACACACACACACACACACACACACACACACACACACACACACACACACACAGTATAGGGTGGCAGCAGTATAATGTGTGTATTATGGAAGGGATAATCCACGACTATATAACACATTATCGTCACCAATATAACTTCTAAATTACTTGTACCGATTCTGAGCATTTAGTGTGCGCCTTAATAATGTGTATTATGTGTATATAATGTGTATTATGTGTATATAATGTGTATTATGTGTATATTATGTGTATATAATGTGTATTATGTGTATATTATGTGTATATAATGTGTATTATGTGTATATTATGTGTATATAATGTGTATTGTGTGTGTGTGTATCAGGTGATCAGGGGCAGTCAGGTGTATATAATGTGTATTATGTATATATAATGTATATTATATGTATATAATGTGTATTATGTGTATATAATGTGTATTATGTGTATATTATGTGTATATAATGTGTATTATGTGTATATTATGTGTATATAATGTGTATTATGTGTATATTATGTGTATATAATGTGTATTATGTGTATATAATGTGTATTATGTGTATATTATGTGTATATAATGTGTATTATGTGTATATTATGTGTATATAATGTGTATTATGTGTATATTATGTGTATATAATGTGTATTGTGTGTGTGTGTGTATCAGGTGATCAGGGGCAGTCAGGTGTATATAATGTGTATTATGTATATATAATGTATATTATATGTATATAATGTGTATTGTGTGTATATAATGTGTATTGTGTGTATATAATGTATATTATATGTATTGTTGTGAAAGGCGGTTTCAAAGCGATGATGATGGAAAAAATGAAACCCCTACTCACGCGTGTTCGTTAATGAAGCGATAGAAGAAGTTGTTTAGCTTTAAGCAATAATCAGTTTTATTGTTAACACCAGTATAATGTGCAGAGTTTTACA
>JAOPHQ010000100.1:0-15000 GCA_030340625.1 Merluccius polli | reverse complement strand
CACACATGCTCCACACACACACGCACACACACACACACGCACACTACATGCTACGTGCAAAGACACTTCAAGCGCATGCCAGCACACACCTACACACACACACACACACACACACACACACACACACACACACACACCACACTCAGTTCTAAACCTTGGCTAGCACTAGCAACATGAGCTAACATTAGCAATGTAAGCTGTGCATGTTTAACTATGTTGACGTCAACACGTTACATCTTTATTAACGGTGTGTGTGTGTGTGTGTAGTGTGGGTTTTTTGTGCAGAAGGCGGCGCCGTGGAGGGGCGTGTCGCTGCACCAGGGGAGGATTGTGGGTAAAGAGGAAATGAATACAGATGACTTCCTGATTCAAAAGAACAAGAAGAAGCAGTGGGTCACTTCCTGGACCGCTAAGCCAGACTACATGGTCACCTGACCGCCTGGTCACATGACCACCTGACCGACTGGTCACATGACCGACGGATCAGCACCTAGATGGAAATTTGTTTACAAACACACACAGTTTGTGTCGTACCGTTTTATATGTCAGCAATGCAATAGTTGTGTAGTGTAAGTAGTGTGTGTTTGTGTGTAGTGCTGTGTTGTCTGTGTGTGGTGTGTGTGTGTGTGTGTGTGTGTGTGTGTGTGTGTGTGTGTGTGTAGAGACCAAAGATGTCTTATAGAAGTGTATCTGAACCACTTGAACCCAATGAACCCAAGTCCTCCTGGGACCAGAACCCTTCCTGGACCAAGTCCTCCTGGGACCAGAACCCTTCCTGGACCAAGTCCTCCTGGGACCAGAACCCTTCCTGGACCAAGTCCTCCTGGGACCAGAACCCTTATTGGACCAAATCCTCCTGGGACCAGAACCCTTCCTGGACCAAGTCCTCCTGGGACCAGAACCCCAGGTCTAACCTGCCTATTTGTTCCGTGTCACAGTGCACATACGTTGTTGCTTAGATGTTTGTAATAAACGTTGGTGAAGTTGTGGACATTGTCTTACTAACTGTCCAGAGGTCATGTGACCAACGCTAACATTTTTATAAAAAGAGCTCTGCTGCTGCTGCTGCTTCATTAAACCCAGTGAATAGTTCTGGTCCTGCCGGACAATTTCATCCAAACTCCACAATGTTGGAAGCACCTTGTTTGAACTCTCATCCTATGGCAGCTGTGGGTCTTCTGAAACCTTTACGCTCCGCCCTAACCGGGTCGGACTCAGACCCATGACTGGATCCCAAAGCCACTGGCCTCCTTTTCACCTACCAGTCCCTCCACGCCCCCCCCCCCCCCCCCCCCCTCAGTAGCTCACAGAGCTCCTCAGCATCTTCACCCCCTCGAATAAATAATTTGAATAAATAATTTTAAGATTCAGATTATAATTACAAATGTGTAATATTTTATTTACTAAACATAAATAGCGGGGCCTGCAGAGCCCTGAAGGACCACTTCTGCACTCCACTCCAAAGTATGAAGGATGAATCAGGACTCAGCGAGGTCCCAGTCGGCCTCCTCTTCTTCCTCCAAGACTAACTCATTCACCTGCAAGACACACACATATACATATATACATACACACACATATATACATACACACACATACACATATTTTTATATTATATATTTATATTATATATATATTTATGCCTCTGTTTTTTACCTTAATGACTTCATCTGGTTGGTCTACAGGTAGAAGTTGGTCACCTGGTCTCAGATCCACCATCAGACGACCATCTCCTACACACACACACACACAGACATCAGTCAACATGGATGAGCTGAAGGCGTGTACTAAGGCCTTGTACTAGTAGCAGTAGTACTAGTAGTACTAGTAGCAGTAGTACTAGTAGCAGTATTACTAGTAGCAGTAATAGTACTTACCTAGTAGTATTAGTAGTACTGAGCTGAAGGCGTGTACTAAGGCCTTGTCTCTGACCCATCTCTGGAGCTTTCTGTGTTTCTGCATACACACTTCTGGACCTACCACACACACACACACACACACACACACACACACACACACACACACACACACACACACACACACACACACACACACACACACACACACACACACACACACACACACACACACACACACACACACACACACACACACAGAGAGTGAAGGAAGTGGAAGAATACATACAGGCTCTATACCGCCCCCTTGTGGACACGTTAGCGTGACGTGGAAGTATACTACTATTCTAACAAAAAACAGAACTACAATATCACGTAGGATCGCTGTGTGGACGTCAGTGGCTTTCAGATCCACTCATTGGCCATTGAGTCAGACTCAGATGCAGAGCTTCAGTGCAGCCTAAAGGTTTCCATAGTATGAGAGTACAAGTAAGGGAGTTTGAACAGTGTGCAAAGTTTTGATGAAATTGCACGGTAGGGCAAACGCCATAAGGAAAACGATTGTACCTGTTGTATTCATGTTTATTAAATTACCCACCGGTTATTATTAGTATGAAGAGCTTTTTGGTATCTTTTGCCTTTGTTTAAACATTGAAATAGCTGCTAAATTGGTTTCTAAATCCTTCTGCTTGATTAAGACCATTAACCATTACCAGTGTTTTCAAGTCACCTTTTAGTATCGGCTCGGCTCGCTTGGACCCTCGACCGAGGTGATACCAAAGAAAGTACCCGGTACCATCCACAACTTCTGCCAATGGACAACCAATCCATGCAAGTGGAGTGGAGCCGAGCCGGTACCATGCGGTGGAAAAGGGGCAGTTTACCCTTTACTGGGTGTATTCCAGACCTTATGGACAGGAATTGATCATTGTTATTGGGTGAAAAAAATAGGATATATCTCCCGCCTTTAATCGACTACTTTTTGGGAGTAGTTGTTGACTAATATAATGCAGTAGTCGTGAATGCCCTAGTGTGCGTGTGTGTTTTTGTGTGTGCGTGCGGGCGGTACCAGACAGTGTGAAGGTCTCCTCTAAGACGGCGACTCCTCTCGTTGAAACGCCATGCCGGGGAAACGACAGCTCCAGCAAACAGCCATAACGCAGAGTCTTCTGGCCACTCCCACTGACATCCTGGGACCTCCCACTAACATCCTGGCCCCGCCCCTCTCCGTCCAGAGAAGCAGAAGTCAATTCCTTCAGCTGAAACCAGGAAGTAACAAATTAACTTTAACAATGACTCATTTATTAATTATTCATTTAATGAACTAGCTAACCGTCTAGTTAATGGGCTAGTAAAGCTGCATCTTACGTTGATGATGCGTGTGGACCAGCCGTTGAATCCCAGGCAGTGATTGGCCAGTTCCAGGCAGCGGGTGTGGCTTAGCAGCTGGTCGTCCAATAGGAGGGATGGACCCTGTCTGTTGCTTAATCTTACCTAAAACACACAATTATACACATCTGTATACACACACAGACACACATGTACAAATCGTGTGTGTGTGTGTGTGTGTGTGTGTGTGTACTTTGACAGGCGTGTCCTGGAACAACTTGTGTCCATCAGTGGCCCTCTGGGCCAGCAGAGCGTGTCTGGAGGAGTAGAACTTGACCAGCGAGTAAAACCCGGGAGGCACTGAGGGAGCGTTGGGACAAACCCTCACCAGGAAGACCGGACCGAACGACGAGAACACAGACAGCACTCTGTCCTGGACACAACGGCACGACGGGGTCGGGTTAAGTTCACGTAGACGTAGGGTTAGGGTCAGGGGTTAACTCATGTAGATGTAGGGTCAGGGGTTAACTCATGTAGACGTAGGGTCAGGGGTTAACTCACGTAGACGTAGGGTCAGGGGTTAACTCATGTAGACGTAGGGTCAGGGGTTAACTCATGTAGATGTAGGGTCAGGGGTTAACTCACGTAGATGTAGGGTCAGGGGTTAACTCATGTAGATGTAGGGTCAGGGGTTAACTCACGTAGATGTAGGCGTGGCTGTAGCAGGGTTGGATGTCCCATATGAAGAGAGCCTTGTTGCTTTCCACCGGCACCCTGAACTCTAAGATGTCCACCGCCATCAGCAAGACCTGGACCAGAGACACACACACACACACACACACACACACACACACACACACACACACACACACACACACAGACAGATAGACAGACAGACAGACACACAGACAGACACACAGACAGACACACACACACGAGTTTAGAGAAACTCTTACCTGAGAAGTCAGGATTATAGTCTAATAAAATGATGATATATAATACATATACCCTATAAAAGTCTAATAAAATGATGATATATAATACATACAGCCTATAAAAGTCTAATAAAATGATAATATATAATACATATAGCCTATAAAAGTCTAATAAAATGATATATAATACATACAGCCTATAAAAGTCTAATAAAATGATGATATATAATACATATAGCCAATAAAAGTCTAATAAAATGATATATAATACATACAGCCTATAAAAGTCTAATAAAATGATGATATATAATACATATAGCCAATAAAAGTCTAATAAAATGATGATATATAATACATATAGCCTATAAAATCTAATAAAATGATATATAATACATACAGCCTATAAAAGTCTAATAAAATGATGATATATAATACATATAGCCAATAAAAGTCTAATAAAATGATGATATATAATACCTACAGCCTATAAACCTTTAATAAAATGATCATCTATGATACATACTACGGTACTTGTGTTGCGGCGCGTCTTAAGTTCCGTAAACAAAAGTTCCCGCGCCGATGACGTAGGAGGTACTTCTTCTTCTTCTTCTTCTTCTCTTGTTATGGTGTGTAACAGCGTGGAGCTGCAGCAGCGCCGCCTCTGGCCTGGAGAGGAACACCGCCTGTCTCCACATCCACCTGTTGCTCTAGCTGCGTTAGACAATATTTTGCTATTTCGCACTCTTTTCCATTTCAGCTTCACAGCGCTGTTTTAGATATTTATATGTGATATATAATGAGATAATGATGATAATGATCAACATTGCATATGTTTCCATAAGTTAAATAAGCAGTGACAAGCAAACCTTCTGTCTGGAAAGTTTCAAACAATAATAACCATAATTATAATAATTTTAAAAAAAAAGATCAACTAAGAACAAAACACACGTATGTATATATATATATATATATATATATATATATATATATATATATATATATATATATATATATATATATATATATATATTTAATATATTATATTTATATAGATATAAAGCGGAAACGTTAACCACCTGTTTCCTTGAGAAAGTTGAAAACGCTATTCATCATCACGTTATTACCAGCTGAGCAGACGTGGCTCACAGTGAGAGGTCCTGGTCCAGTGAAACCGGGTCCTGGAGGAGGTCCTGGAGGAGGTCCTGCTGAAGCAGTGAAACCGGGTCCTGGAGGAGGTCCGGGTCCAGTGAAACCGGGTCCTGGGAGGAGGTCTTCCACCAGACCAGACCAGACAGGAAAGTGAAACGAGGCTGACCAGCAAACGCGACCATTTCAAACCATGTGACGTCACGCACGCACGTCGCCGACGTCAAAGCCTTCGTTTGGAAAGTGACGTGATGACGTTCCTCCTCCCACCTGGTGGACATGGGGATGAACACATGACCTTTATATATATATATTATAAAATATATTATATTATATATATATATATATATATATATATATATATATATATATATATATATATATATATATATATTATATAATAGGCCTAATTAATCATAATAATACAACAAATATATATATATATATATATATATATATATATATATATATATATATATATTATTATTATTATTATTATTATTATTATTATTATATAATATTACGATATTATAATATATAAAATATATATATATTATAATAATATATATGTATAATTTTTGCATTATTGTGATTAATTATTGTACTTTTTGAAAATGTGTTTTAATCACATGAGTAATTGTCTTGTTGTGCATCTATTCTGTAATAAACATTAACTGGTAAAAGAGGAGGGGTATAATTTCAAAATGTCCTCAATTGCACCGATGTGAGTTATAATCCTAACAGGGATGTTGGACGGTTAGCGCTGGGGTCGGAGGTCACCATCAGAGGTTGTCAATGGTAACGGTTGGGAAGTGAAGGTCCAAAACCGTGCAAGTGCATTTAATCCCATTCTTGGAGATCATGCAAACCTGAAACCTGTATGTGTTGTGCCCTTCACATAAACACATCAGTTTGTTCATCTGGATACACAATGTTATATCCCACACACATGTTATAGACATGTTAGCGTTGGTCACATGACCTCTGGACAGTTAGTAAGACAATGTCCACAACTTCACCAACGTTTATTACAAACATCTAAGCAACAACGTATGTGCACTGTGACACGGAAAAAATAGGCAGGTTAGACCTGGGGTTCTGGTCCCAGGAGGACTTGGTCCAGGAAGGGTTCTGGTCCCAGGAGGACTTGGTCCAGGAAGGGTTCTGGTCCCAGGAGGACTTGGGTTCATTGGGTTCAAGTGGTTCAGGTACACTTCTATAAGACATCTTTGGTCTCTACACACACACACACACACACACACACACACACACACACACACACACACACACACACACACACACACATGTGTATATATATATATTATATTAATATATATATATACATTGAACATAAAATTATTAATGAATATATATATGTATATATGTATATATAAATCATGTATTCCTTTATCACACCACACACTGCCTCCCAGTATGAAAAGCAGACGGGGTTTCCCAACCTGACCCGATTCACTTTGTCACTAGCGCTAGGCCACAGCTGACCCTAACCCACAGCTAGTCCTAACCCACAGCTAGCCAGAACCCACAGCCCATTCCCTTTGTGGAGTACTTAAGGTCCTGGTTCAGGTGAAGGGTTCAGAGCAGCTTCAGAAGACACCATCAAGGAGAACAAGGTGTTCACATCCAGGTGACTTCAGAGCACAGACAGCGCCTCCCTGACCTCAGTGGCTGTTCACCGGTACTGCAGTACATTATTTCAAGTGTCTGGAAGATGATGGTGATGAAGAAGATGATGATGAAGATGATGATGATGGTCATGATGATGGTGGTGATGATGATGATGTCATCGGTGAGGGCGGAGACCTCGTGTTCATGGCTGAGGAAGGAAAGCACAAACTCCCAGAGCATGTTTCATCTGTGGAGCAACCGGACCATGAGCACACTGAGGACCCTGGTAACACATACACACACACACACACACACACACACACACACACTCACACACACACACTAGACTTGTAGACCACGAAAAAGTGGTCTCGAGACCGAGACCGGTCCTCGAGACCACTTTTTCGTGGTCTTGGTCTTGCCACGGCCTCGACAGTCTTTGGTCTCGGTCGTCTCGGTCTCGGGCCTCTCGGTCTCGCAATGTCTCGGACTGGCCGAGCGTCTCGAAGGGATTTGTAACCTGTAATATCCAGGCAGGCACAGTTTTGTGATTAATACTTAATTAATATAATAATAAAATACAAATTAAGTACAATTTAAATCAGTAACATATCTCCAATTCATTAGACTTGTTTTGAGGTGCAGGTGGTGTTGGAGGCGTGTTATTAAGATGACTTTAGGACTATCGTCATGTCAGTCCTTAACAGCACTCAACAGTCAATCCTCAAATAGTGTAGAAATAGCGGTCATGCAATTGCTGCACATTTGATTTTTAGCCAATTGATGAAAACATTTATAGTGAGTTCACACACAAGACAGCACTGTCTCTGTATTACTGTGCCTGTAGTTGAAATAATACAATCTCATATGTATGCTAAGCAGCTGAACTGTATGGTGCTGAGGTTCTACAACTCTGCAAAATGGCCAAAAAATAGTTTTTTTTGGTCTCGGTCTCGAGCTGAACTAGTCTTGGTCTTGACTTGGTCTGTCTTGGCCTTGGTCTTGGTCTTGATACTCTCTGGTCTTGGTAGTGTCTTGGTCTCGGTTTAGGCGGTCTTGACTACAAGTCTAATACACACACACACCCACACACACACACACCATGAGCACACTGAAGACACTGGTAACACACACACACACGTCTCTCTCTCTCTCTCTCTCTCTCTCTCTCTCTCTCTCTCTCTCTCTCTCTCTCTCTCTCTCTCTCTCCAGGGTGACAGTAGTACTAAGGTCTCTCTCTCTTCCTCTCTCTCTCCAGGGTAACAGTACAGCAGGCCTGGAGGTCTCTCTCTCATCGTTCCCAGAGAGGCAGTACGACCTCGCCAGCCAACTCACGGTACCTCACAATAATAATTATAATAATAATATATTATTATTATTATTCATAATATAATTACTATTCATATTCTATTGATATCTGTATTATTACCTCTTACTTGATATTATTTTGACTATTATTATCATTGTTATTATTATTATTATTATTATTATTATTATTATTATTATTATTATTATTATTATTATTATCTAGTGGTATTAACAGCAGTATGTCTGCAGGGGGAGCAGAAGGTCGTATTTCTAGCGGAGGTTTTGGGCGAAGTGTCGAAGATCTCCGTCGCGTGGAGTTCAAACATCAGCAGCTCCTTGGAGGAGCGCGTGGAGCGCTTCAACAGCGACCTCTACAGGCAGAGCACCGAACTGCACAACTGTGTATGTACCACACACACACACACACACACACACACACACACACACACACACACACACACACACACACACACACACACACACAGTCCACAGAACCACAACAGACTGAATGGACCCACTATGCACAACCTGACAATATGGTGTGTGTGTGTCTTTGTGCACGCGTCTTTGTGTGTGTGTGTGTGTGTGTGTGTGTGTGTGCATGTGTGTGTGTGTGTGTGTGTGTGTGTGTAGGTTAAGTTGCTGAAAGCCTCCTCCTCCTCCTCCGACTCAGTCACCAAACTGATGAAGAAAATCAAAATTCACCTGAAAGCCCTGAAAAGAAATCTCAACCAACAAGTAGGAAATAATAACAAGTTATAAATATATAGTGTTTCTAGTGGGATGTTGGGTTAGATAGTGTTTCTAGTGGGATGTTGGGTTAGATAGTGTTTCTAGTGGGTTGTTGGGTTAGATAGTGTTTCTAGTGGGATGTTGGGTTAGATAGTGTGTAGTGGGATGTTGGGTTAGATAGTGTTTCTAGTGGGATGTTGGGTTAGATAGTGTTTCTAGTGGGATGTTGGGTTAGATAGTGTGTAGTGGGATGTTGGGTTAGATAGTGTTTCTAGTGGGATGTTGGGTTAGATAGTCTAGTGGGATGTTGGGTTAGATAGTGTCTAGAGGGATGTTGGGTTAGATAGTGTTTCTAGTGGGATGTTGGGTTAGATAGTGCTTCTTGACGCTGTGTTTCATGTCTTCAGGACGACCTCAGATCTTCTCTGTTCCTCCACCTCGTCCGGCTGGACCTGCTGGCCTCCTCCATCTCTCCCTGACCGCTCCACTTTCAGCATTCCCTATTTTAATAACATGTATTTTTTTAACAGTATTTATTATGACATTCTTTTTAATATTTATTTATTTAAAATCTATTGATATTGTTTTATATTGAAGTGTTATTCCTCTATGATCTGCTATTGAGTGAATAAAAAGTTACATTATTTAAATGTATTTTCTGTCGTTTCTTTAAACTCACTCCAGTTGAGCACAAATGTGAAAAGTACTTTACAAACACTAACTTAAAAACATTAATGTTAAAAGACCAAATCTTAAACCATGTGTTTATTATTTAACATCACCATTTGATCAAACTAGATTAGATTATCACAAAACAGAATGAACGCGAAAACCAAGATAGGCCCCGCCCACTTCCGGTACACGCCTCATTTAGGGGCGGGGCTTTCACTAGGCCGGGAGAAAGCCATGAATGTTATCGCGTATCCGGTCTACGGAAACGCAATTTCCGTTCTCTTACTTCCTATGAGCTGTATGTTAATTAGCTTATCCCGGAGAGGAAGATAGCAACAGATTTTGAGGAAGAGTTTGACTGTCGGAAGTCCCGCCTCCCTCTCTCTCGCCATTAAACCCATGTAACTATAACGGATACCGCCCCTCCAAAGCATGCCCGGAAGTCCCGCCCCCCTAACACTGACATGTTAACACTCATCTGACATATTAACACTCATCTGACATGTTAACACTGACATGTTAACACTCATCTGACATATTAACACTCATCTGACATGTTAACACTGACATGTTAACACTCAGCTGACATGTTAACACCGACATGTTAACATTGACATGTTAACACTTAGCTGACATGTTAAGACACTTGGGTTAAAATATTTGTATATTTGATACATATATACACATACATATATATATAGATATAATATATATATATATATATATATATATATATATATATATATATATATATATATATAGATAGATATAGATATATATTATATATATATGTATGTATGTATGTATATACACATATATATAGATATTAAGATATATATACATATATTATAGATAGATAGATGATAGATTATAGAGAGCTAAGCTTTATTTCAGACTCAAGGTATATACATACAAAAAATACATAACATTAAGACACACAGAGCAAAAGGATTTAATAACACAATAAAAAAAATAATCTAATGACTAATTTTTAAAAGACACTCATACCACTGCCCCAAAACTGACACGTGCAGCGCGTCACTGTAATGTTCACCATTGCCACAACATATATATATATATATATATATATATATATATATATATGGTTCAGGTTAAATCCTCTGTAAAACATGAATGAATACAGCAAAAGAAAAACATTTAACTTTATTTTATTGTCTGGTTTGATAGTCAGACAACTGAAAAATAACAGATATAAATCTATGAATAAATAACAATTAATTTAAAAAGCCACAGTGAGTGTTTTCACACATACTGGTGGTATACAGTGATGTGTCGTTTCGTTTGTTTTCACTCTGGTCCAAACGCCGCACCACTGGCAGGGCTTCATGTTATATTTCATGAGAATGTTATTGATTGAGAAAGGTTTTTGATATTGTTAACGTTATTAACATTATTAACGTTGTTACCGTTGTTAACGTTATTAACGTTATTTACGTTATTTACGTTGTTACGTTATTTATGTAATTTACGTAAATTGCGTAAATTGTGTAAATAACTTACGTAATTTGCGTAAGTTACGTTATTTACGTAATTTACGCAAATTACGTAAGTTATTTACACAATTTACGTAATTTACGTAAGTTACATTATTTACGTAGCCTAATTTACGCAAATTACGTAACAATTTACAGCACCAAATCCACCCAAAACCCTCCCCCTCACCCACATCGAAACCTCCGTCGCTACAATAAAATCATGGCTGGCCCACAACTTCCTCCAACTCAACAGCGATAAAACAGAGCTCCTCCTCATAGGCACCAAATCCACCCTCAACATAACCGGACCCATCTCACTCACCATCGGCACCTCGACCATCACACCCTCCCCCCTGGCACGCAATCTCGGCGTTATCCTGGACCCCACCCTATCCTTTGATCCCCACGTCAGCTCCATTGTCAAGACCTCTTACTTCCACCTCCGCCGCATCGCTAAAATCAGACACTGCCTCTCCCCCCCTGCTGCTGAATCCCTCATCCACGCCTTCATCTCCTCCCGTCTCGACTACTGCAACTCTCTCCTCACTGGCATCACCTCTCATTCCCTCCACAGACTACAACTGGTCCAGAACTCTGCTGCCCGCCTCCTTACCCACACCCGGTCCCGTGAACACATCACTCCCATTCTCCACTCTCTCCACTGGCTCCCCATCAAACAGCGCATCACTTTCAAGATACTCCTCCTCACCTTTAAAGCCCTCCACCACCTAGCCCCCCCCTACCTGTCTGACCTCCTCGTCCCCCACCGCCCCACCCGTGCCCTCCGATCCTCCTCCACTCTCTCCCTCACACTACCCAGATCTAAACTCAAATCCTTCGGCGACAGAGCCTTCTCCCGCACAGCACCCCGACTCTGGAACTCTCTCCCCCCAACCTGTCCGCGACTCACCCTCACTCCTCACATTCAAATCCCGTCTGAAAACCTTCCTCTTCTCCCAAGCCTACGATCTCTCCTACCCATAACTGCTGTCCTCCTCACCCCCCCCCCCCCCCCCCCGTATTCCACCCCTTGCCCTTGTTGTCACCACCCCCCCCCCCCCCCCCCCCCCCCCCCCCGTTTCTCTCTTCGCCCTCTTGTATGCGTCCTTGGGTCATTGAAAGGCGCAATAGAAATTCTATGTATTATTATTATTTACGTAATTTACGTAATTTGCGTAATTTGCGTAAATTACGTAATTTACGTAACGTAAATAACTTACGTAATCTGCGTAAGTTACGTTATTTACGTAAATCGTAACTTACGCAAATTACGTAAGTTCTTTACACAATTTAGGCTACGTAATTTACGTAAATTGCGTAACTTACGTAAATTGTGTAAATAACTTACGTAATTTGCGTAAGTTACGTTATTTACGTAATTTACGCAAATTACGTAAGTTATTTACACAATTTCCGTAATTTGCGTTATTTACGTAATTTACGTAAGTTACGTAAATAACTTACGTAATCTGCGTAAGTTACGTTATTTACGTAAATTACGTAAATTACGTAAATAACGTAACTTACGCAAATTACGTAAGTTATTTACACAATTTACGTAATTTACGTAAATTACATAAATAACGTAACAACGTAAATAACGTAAATAACGTTAATAACGTTAACAACGGTAACAACGTTAATAATATTAATAACGTTAACAATATCAAAAACCTTTCTCAATCAATACATTCTCATGAAATATAATATAAGACAAGGCATGCGTATATTAGATGTATTCTGTATTTTTATCAAAATGTTTATTGTGGATCTTGACCCTCTTGACCCCCTGCTGCTCAGCCAGGTCTAGGACACTTACCACACACCCCACCGAGACACGCAGAGGGAGACAGAGGGAGATAAAGAGAGAGACCTGAGCTTGACTGAAGGAGGACACAGTCCTGAGGTCCACCTCCATGCGGTGAGTGATGAATCAGAATGAGATGAATGCTTCAACAATGTTCCTCTTGGCTCAGCACCACTTCTCACCTTGTGGTCATGAGCATGGACGTTGTTAGACCTGGGCATTCGGGGCTATAGCCCCGGATCTTTTGGGAATAGCCCCGGATCTCTGTGCCGTGAAATAAAAAATAACCCCCCCCCCCCCCCCCCCCACGTCGGTCGTCGGTCCGGGGTGTGTTACGATCGCGCACCCCCCCCCCCCCCACCCCGTCAGAGAAAATTGCTAGGGCCGAATTTGGTTCCCAGTCCAACCCTGGTCTGGGCTACAGCCCCGGATTATTTCAATTGCTAGCAACGTCCATGGTCATATATATTATATATATATATATATATATATATATATATATATATATATATATATATATATATATATAGAGGAAACGTTAAACACCTGTTTCCTTAATAAAGTTGATATTCATACGACGATATTCATCATCACGTTATTACCGGCTGACCAAGCAGACGTGGCTCATAGTGAGAGGTCCTGGAGGAGGTCCTGGTCCAGTGAAACCAGGTCCTGGAGGAGGTCCTGGTCCAGTGAAACCAGGTCCTGGAGGAGGTCCTGGTCCAGCGCTGACCAAGCAGACGTGGCTCATAGTGAGAGGTCCTGGAGTAGGTCCGGGTCCAGTGAAACCGGGTCCTGGGAGGAGGTCCTGGTCCAGCGAAACCGGGTCCTGGGAGGAGGTCCTGGTCCAGTGAAACCGGGTCCTGGAGGAGGTCCTGCTGAAGCAGTGAAACCGGGTCCTGGGAGGAGGTCCTGGTCCAGTGAAACCAGGTCCTGGAGGAGGTCCTGCTGAAGCAGTGAAACCGGGTCCTGGGAGGAGGTCTTCCACCAGACCAGACCACACAGGAAAGTGAAACGAGGCTGACCAGCAAACGCGACCATTTCAAACCATGTGACGTCACGCACGCACGCCGACGTCAAAGCCTTCGTTTGGAAAGTGACGTGATGACGTTCCTCCTCCCACATAGTGGACATGGGGGATGAACACATGACCTTTATATATATTATAAAATATATTATATTATATATATTATATATATATTATATATATATTATAATATATAATAATAATTAATCATAATAATACAACAAATATATATATATATATATACATATATCATTATTATTATTATTATTATTATTATTATTATTATATATAACATGATATAATATATATATATATATATATATATATATATATATATATATATATATATTATATGTATAATTTTTGTATTATTATGATTAATTATTGTACTTTTTGAAAATGTGTTTTAATCACATGAGTAAATCGTCTTGTTGTGCATCTATTCTGTAATAAACATTAACTGGTAAAAGAGGAGGGGTATAATTTCAAATGTCCTCAATTGCACCAATGTGAGTTATAATAACAGGATGTTGGACGGTTAGCACTGGGGTCGGAGGTCACCATCAGAGGTTGTCAATGGTAACGGTTGGGAAGTGAAGGTCAAACCGTGCAAGTGCATTTAATCCCATTCTTGGAGATCATAGCAAACCTGAAACCTGTATGTGTTGTGCCCTTCATATAAACACATCAGTTTGTTCATCTGGATACACAATGTTATATCCCACACACATGTTATAGACATGTTAGCGTTGGTCACATGACCTCTGGACAGTTAGTAAGACAATGTCCACAACTTCACCAACGTTTTATTACAAACATCTAAGCAACAACGTATGTGCACTGTGACAACGGAACAAATAGGCAGTTAGACCTGGGGTTTCTGGTCCCAGAGGACTTGGTCCAGGAAGGGTTCTGGTCCCAGGAGGACTTGGTCCAGGAAGGGTTCTGGTCCCAGGAGGACTTGGGTCCTTGTCATTGGGTTCAAGTGTTCAGAACACTTCTATTGAAGACACCTTTGGTCTCTACACACCACACACACAACACACCACACACACACACACAC
>JAOPHQ010000099.1:0-61071 GCA_030340625.1 Merluccius polli | reverse complement strand
AGTTCAAACCAACCGTGTCCAGGACTGGACAGTGTGCCGACTCGGCAAGGCAAATGTATTTATAAAGCACATTTCATACACAGGCACAGGCAAAAGCACTAAAACCAAACGATCAAAACAATATGATTTAAATCCAATTAAAGAATATGAATTAGAAGCAACGGTAAACAGGTCGGTCTTTAGCTTAGCATTTGAAAGGAGTCAGCGTTGTCTCAAGTCTTGGCGCTACCGGCGATGTGTTCCCCATTTGGCAGCATGGAGGCTAAAGGCAGCGCCACCCTGTTTAGCCTTGACTCTGGGAACAGCCAGTAGTCCAGGACCAGCTGACCCGGGGGGTCTGGGAGGTCCTGGGTCAGGACATCTGATGAGGGTCTTGGGCCGACACAGTTCAGCGGTTTATGGACTAGCAATAGGGATTTTGAAGTTGATTCTGTGAGAAACTGGCAGCCGATGAAGTGCTGTGACTGGAGTTATATGCTGAAGGAGTCAGAAATACAAAGTTAGTGGACCGGGACCCGGCGAGGGACCTGGGGTCGATAGAACCGGGTGAACCGGGTGAACCGGGCCCGGCGCCACGGCGGTCTTAACTCTTCCCTTTTTTGCCTCTGTTTAAGTTTTATGTATCCGTAGGAAACATACATATACCAAATATTTAGCTCTCTGCTCGTACTGTTCTGTTCTTCTGATTGCTCAGATTATTCTGATTAATAAAAGTATTCTTCGGTTTTGAAACAGTAGCCTTTTCATGTGTTTAGTGCTTTGTTTAACAAAACAATGTATTTCAAATAATTTTATTGCTTGTTTTTAAACATTTTATATGTTGAGGACATAAATGGACATAAATGGCACTCATTCGGCGGAATCACCCTTATGTTGTTGTTGTTATTTAGCCTTTTCTGAGGCTATTGCGTGGTTAAATCAATAATCAATAATCAATAAAATAATGTATTTGATCTTTACTGACCTCTCCTACCCCTCGTCTACTCCTAGAACAGGATGAGGTCATGCTTCTGTCTGTTGTTGTTGATGTTGTTGTTGTTGTTGGTGTTGGTGTTGTTGATGTTGTTGTTGTTGTTGTTGTTGTTGTTGATGTTGTCCTCCTCATCTCCATGACAGGGTGAACATGTGTGGAGGTCATTGCTGTCATGGCTGGAGCAAGACCCAGGGATCGCAGCGATGCACACAACGTGAGTTGCTATCACACAACTAGGAGTTACTACACAACTATACTACACCACTAGGAGTTACTACACAACTATACCACACCACTAGGAGTTACTACACAACTACACTACACCACTAGGAGTTACTACACAACTATACCACACCACTAGGAGTTACTACACAACTACACTACACCACTAGGAGTTACTACACAACTATACCACACCACTAGGAGTGACTACACAACTATACTATACCACTAGGAGTTACTACACAACTATACCACACCACTAGGAGTTACTACACAACTATACTGCACCACTATGAGTTACTACACAACTATACTACACCACTAGGAGTTACTACACAACTACACTACACCACTAGGAGTTACTACACAACTATACTACACCACTAGGAGTTACTACACAACTATACTACACCACTAGGAGTTACTACACAACTACACTACACCACTAGGAGTTACTACACAACTATACTACACCACTAGGAGTTACTACACAACTATACTACACCACTAGGTGTTACTACACAACTATACTGCACCACTAGGAGTTACTACACAACTATACTACACCACTAGGAGTTACTACACAACTATACCACACCACTAGGAGTTACTACACAACTATACTACACCACTAGGAGTTACTACACAACTACAATACACCACTAGGAGTTACTACACAACTATACCACACCACTAGGAGTTACTACACAACTACACTACACCACTAGGAGTTACTACACAACTATACTACACCACTAGGAGTTACTACACAACTATACTACACCACTAGGAGTTACTACACAACTATACTACACCACTAGGAGTTACTACACAACTGTACTACACCACTAGGAGTTACTACACAACTACAATACACCACTAGGAGTTACTACACAACTACACTACACCACTAGGAGTTACTACACAACTATACTACACCACTAGGAGTTACTACACAACTATACTACACCACTAGGAGTTACTACACAACTACACCACACCACTAGGAGTTACTACACAACTGTACTACACCACTAGGAGTTACTACACAACTACAATACACCACTAGGAGTTACTACACAACTACAATACACCACTAGGAGTTACTACACAACTACACCACACCACTAG
Source organism: Merluccius polli (assembly GCA_030340625.1). Lineage (NCBI taxonomy): Eukaryota > Metazoa > Chordata > Actinopteri > Gadiformes > Merlucciidae > Merluccius > Merluccius polli. Next base: position 58,745 of record JAOPHQ010000099.1, on the reverse strand, counting down.
GAGTTACTACACAACTGTACTACACCACTAGGAGTTACTACACAACTATACTACACCACTAGGAGTTACTACACAACTACACCACACCACTAGGAGTTACTACACAACTGTACTACACCACTAGGAGTTACTACACAACTACAATACACCACTAGGAGTTACTACACAACTACAATACACCACTAGGAGTTACTACACAACTACACCACACCACTAGGAGTTACTACACAACTGTACTACACCACTAGGAGTTACTACACAACTATACTACACCACTAGGAGTTACTACACAACTACACCACTAGGAGTAACTACACAAAAAAACATAACTTTGGACTAAGTTGTGATGGCATTTACTATCATTTATGACTAAATGATGAAAACTTTTTCGTTAGATTAATCGACTATTAAAATAATAGTTAGTTGCAGCCCTATTTATAACACAACTATGATTTATTACACAACTGTAATACAACTTCATAATACAACTATTCTTATAACAAATCTAAGCTTTATAACACAACTTCATAGCATGCGTAATAACACAACTGTCCTTATAATGCTTATAACAACACGATGCTTATAAAGCAACTACACATTATTACACAGCTATTCTTTTAACACAACTAAGTTCATAATACAACTAATCTTCTTCATAACCCAACTGCTGACCAGTAAACCAAACCGCTACAGTAGATCTGTTTCACACCGCCGACACACAGCATCTCCAGTCACCACTGGGTTCCCTATCAGCATCCCTATAGCCTGTAGGGACAGACAGGGAGACGCTCAGGGCAGGAGGGACAGACTAGAGGACAGAGACAGACTAGAGGACAGAGACAGACTAGAGGACAGAGACAGACTAGAGGACAGAGACAGACTAAAGGACAGAGACAGACTAAAAGACAGAGACAGACTAGAGGACAGAGACAGACTTAAGGACAGAGACAGACTAGAAGACAGACAGACTTAAGGACAGAGACAGACTAGAGGACAGTGACAGACTAGAGGACAGAGACAGACTTAAGGACAGAGACAGACTAGAGGACAGAGACAGACTAAAGGACAGAGACAGACTAGAGGACAGAGACAGACTTAAGGACAGAGACAGACTTGAGGACAGAGACAGACTAGAGGACAGAGACAGACTAGAGGACAGAGACAGACTTAAGGACAGAGACAGACTTAAGGACAGAGACAGACTAGAGGACAGAGACAGACTAAAGGACAGAGACAGACTAGAGGACAGAGACAGACTTAAGGACAGAGACAGACTAGAGGACAGAGACAGACTAGAGGACAGAGACAGACTAAAGGACAGAGACGGACAGAGACAGACTAAAGGACAGAGACAGACTAGAGGACAGAGACAGACTAGAGGACAGAGACGCCAGGAGGACATGGACTCCATAGACTGGGCCAGAGAGATGTGGACCAGCTGAGCCTCAGCCTGTGTTTGTGGTCAGACGGAGACCGACTCCTCCCATCGCTTGTCCCGTCAGACCCACCAGACAGATGGATGCACCGTCCCACGGTCAGGTGACGGGTCGTACCAACCTGTTGACCCCCGGGGGCTCAATATAGTGTAGCCTGGACCGAGCCAGTCGGGCACATGGGCCCAAGGAGTGTGTGTGTGAGTGTGTGTGTGTGTGTGTGTGTGTGTGTGTGTTTAGGTGGGACTACGTATTTATAGCTAGCTGTTCAGTAAGTGTGTGTCAGAGAGCGGCCTCAGATGATAACCACACACACTCTGCTTCTAGTTCCTGTTGGAGAGGGTTATGAGAGTGTGTGTGTGTGTGTGTGTGTGTGTGTGTGTGTGTGTGTGTGTGTGTGTGTGTGTACACAGTGTGTGTGTGTGTGTGGGTCAGGGCAGCCACACACACCATGGGACAGCTCCTTTGTTTATGTTATCACAGGAAATGCTGCACAAGGCTGCTGGCTGCGTGCCGACAGAGTACCCCACCGCCCCTTTATCCTCCTCCCCTTTTTCCTCCTCTCCTCCTCCCCTCCTCCCCTCTCCCCTCCTCCCTCAAACTTCACCACCGCCCCTCTTCTCCTCTTCGCCTCCTCCCCTCCTCCCCTCCTCCCCTCCTCCCCTCCTCCCCTCCTCCCCCAAACCTCACCACCGCCCCTCTTCTCCTCCTCCCCTACCTCCCTCACTCCCCTCCTCGCCTCCTCCCCCAACCCTCACCACCGCCCCTCTTCTCCTCCTCCCCCGCCCCCCTCACTCCCCTCACCCCCCCCCCCCCCCCACCCCCCCCCCACTCACTGCTTTTGAGGTTGTCCTTGATGGCTCGTGTTTGAAGTGTGGATCACAGGACCGCCGGCGGAGGGAGGTGGGGTGGGGTGGGTGGGGGTGGGTGTGGGGGGGGGGGGGGGAGATTGAAGGCTGTAGCGTTGTAGCGTTCGCGCCGAGTCAGCACCGCCACAGAGAGAGAGACGGCTATAGGTGGTGAGAAGTCTGTCGCCTCGCCGCTGCGGTCTTTAGGATAGGATAACACTTTAAAACCATGCAGCCTGCAGGTTTACAGTAAATGATATCCACCTCAGCCGTCTGTAATGTTTCTTTTTTGAATTTTCTGCATTAACATTAACATTGATACTGCTCATATTGTTTTTTTTTTCATAATTATTATTTTTTCATGAATATTTTTATATCTCTATATAATTTTACCGCGGTCCTGTACTTGCTATTTCCAAATTCCCCGTCTGTGATAAATAAAACTCTTATCTCATCTTTACTACTACTTTTCTACTTTACCCGTCTATTTCAGTTTAGCTTATTTGACTAAATAAAACCACTACTTTTATCGTTATTCCATGAGGCGCCGGTGCGTTTAACTCTTTATACGTTTTTTACGTTTCATATTTATTACTCGATTGTTTTTATTCACGTGTTGTTATCGTTTTTGGAGCGACCTCTGGCACCGTCGTCTCCCCGGGGATTCATAAAGCTCTGCGTTATCTCGTGTTATTTTGTCGCGGCGGTCGGGGCCCCCGGTCCTCCCGCAGCACGGCTCCGGGTCAGCTGACTCCTACTGTATTTCCACGTCGCAATATCGCAAAATTTACTGTCCGGGAGCCGCCAAGCGGGGCTCGGGGCGAGCCTGATTCTGTTCATCTCCTGACACGGGGCTTAAGTTGAGCAGGATGAAATATGTATATTATTTATTATCCCAGCTGCGGCCCCCGAAGAATCGGTAATGTGAAAACAATGCGGAAATTTATCTTTGTGGAAACATTGAACAAGTTGTCGCTAGCCACCTGTGATGTGGTGATTTTTTATTTTTTTTAAACACATTATAACTCTCGTTCATTGTTGTTAAGTTGAGACGTCGTCACCGAGTCGCCGAGTTTTTTTTTTCCTCCTCGCCGCGGCTCCGCCTCCGCTCCTTTTTCCGTTTAAGGTTTACGCAATACACAATTGACATTGACTCATTCGTCAGTGAAGCGAGTCTCTGCATTGTTTTAGGTGCTGATGCCGAACAATGAGGGAAAAACACAGACTGACTGCCGGCTCCGTCCTTTACGTCACGAGTTAACCGACACCACACAATAGCGTGAAACAGAAATGGAAATAAAGTGGGTTTGAGTCATGAAGCGTTGTAGTTTTCTATAGTGTACTTTTGTAGTTTCCAGTAATGTCATTTTTTTAATGTCGTAGCTTTGAGTGCCGTAGTTTTCACTACCAGAGTTTTAAGTAGCATAGCTTCGTGGTTCTGGTTAGCATAGTTTTGAGAAACAGTCTTGTAGTTTTCAGTAACACAATGTTGTAGTCCTTGAATCTGTGAAGGTGTGGAGGTCATGTGTCCTGTGACCGTATGAAGATAAAGACAAGCCCTCCTCTGAACCGCGGCTTGGCGGCGGTCCGTCCGCGTCTCTCCGTCTTGGCATCCCTCGCTAGCTTGCATGTGTTTCCAGGCTCCTGGGTTCGGGGCATTATGAGGGAAGATCCAATCAAAACGGCGAGGACACATTCCAAGCAGCTAATCGGCCTCGTCCCGGCGGCCAATGAAATCAAATCAAATCTGACGGTTATTAAAAGGGCGTCGGGTTTTCACCTGGCGTGAACCCCCTCATGTCACTCTGCTATCGCCGTCGTTTTTTAATTACCAGGAAATCAAAAGTGGTTTGGATGGAGCAGAATATTAAAAAGTACGGCAGTTTGATTTCAGGTTAGATTAGCGGTGTTCAGTCAGGTGACCTGGCTTCAGCGGTTAAATATCCTTTTATAGGCATTTCCAACGTTGTTCTAACTTAGAAGTATTTAGGCGAAAACACAGAATCACAACGGATAGAAGAGTGATGCGACGATTCAGTTCCTTTAACAGACTTACTCCGTCTCTCACAGACCAGTCCGATCTTTATCGGATATATTTATAGTTAAAAATATATGCCATTTGTTGGACGCTTTTATCCAAAGTGCCTCACAGTCCTGGGAGTGAAAGCATGGGAGGCCCCAGTGGCCCCCAAACATCTCCACATGTCCTCATAACCCTCCAGACTGAGCAGCAACAACGATCACCACCGAGCAGAACAATAATAACAAGTAATAAATGCCTTTCTGTTGGCTGGTCCACATGCCTTTATAGGCGGTAAGGGTGTTCTTAAGGGTGTACTTAAGGCTGTACTTAAGGGTGTACTCGGCGGTTTACACATTGCCTCCTCCGCATGCTGGAATTTCTTTTCTCTTACATAATGAGACGGTGAGTGATCTCTGCTCCGCCTGATTAGATTTACCTAATTTTAGGACCAGGCGGTTGGGAATTATGCCCTGATATATAAAACAATGGACTCCACTGTGTGTGTGTGTGTGTGTGTGTGTGTGTGTGTGTGTGTGGGCGTGCCATGCGTGCCCCTCCCTAGCCCTTAGATTAGACAACAAGCATCCAGGGCAGCGAGGAAAACGCTACACCGGCTTACCGCCTGAGGATTGCCACACAAAAACCCCGTTTGAGTCTTACTCACTGCTTACTTACTGTTTGTATCTGCAGGTGACGTTCGCTAGGGTTGACATGGACGCCGTAGTCCCGGCCTCCGTCACACAGACTCAACAAACACTTAAGACCCAATTGACTCTGTCTGGATTAAACGCCCCCTGAATGTTTCCCATGATTCCCGGTTTCAGCTTTAAGACCCGGAGAACCGGAGTTCCCCTACCTCAGATCTCCTGATGGATACGATAACGACCTCTAATGGACTGGCAGCAACGAGGCTCGCTTTAGTCCGCTGGTCACCATCTGCTCATCTGGTCATTACATGTATGATGTATTATATACTGTATATATAGGCTATATCACTGGGAAATGTCTGAGAAAGAAAGAATAATGGAAATCGCTTGAGTTAAACTTTTTCGAACGGTGCTTAACGACAGACAAGTGATATTTCCGTTAAAAAAAACCGCTTCCTCTCATTGCAAACCTTGTGTGTGTCAGTCTGACTGTTCACAGGTCCGCCACTCACCACCAGAGAGCCATTGTGATTCGCCCCAACATGAAAGTCGAACTTACAGTAATCTAGGGCTCTGGGTTCAGTCAGTCGTCAAAGCGTTCACCAGACTGCAGCGCGGCGGGTCTGTTCGCACCGGCGGCTACCTGAAGACGAAGCCTCGCTTGAACCTGCGGTTGAGCAGAACATAATATGTAATATCCCCCCCCTATACCGCGCGGCGATGTCTTCACCGCTCCTCAAGCTGTTGGACATCTGCGTCGGCTCTGCTGCACGAGGTTTTCAGAAAGGCTAGCGGCTGCGGCGGCGGCGCGTATCCACCTCAGTGCAGCTGAGTTCCTCCTCTGTGGATTTCTCCGGCGTTTGCAGCGGCACAAAGAGAGCCATTATACGCCCGCATGGCTCCAGGTCTCCGCTTCTCACCTCCACCCCCCCCCCCCCCCCCCCCGCACCACCGCCACCACCACCACATGAACACAACCACATAACACGCACACAAACATACAGTACACACGCACACCGTCACAAGTCGTACACACCCTGAACCCCCGGCGGCGCATTGGAATCGGTCGCGTTTAGATCAAAGAGTCGGCGGGGGAGTTTAAATTTCGTTTTCGCTCGCCTCTTTTTTTTTTCTTCTGCTCCACGCCATTTCTTACTCCGTCACCCTCGCCGCTGACATGTGACACTGAGGGAGGGCGCGCCGAACACAAAGTGTTGGAAAGAAATGTTCTGCGCACAAATAGGTCGGGATGATGTCATCCGTGTTGGGCCGATCCATGTGAGATCCTAGTCATGGGGGCTATTATTATTATGAGTCTAATTTTGTTTGAGATATTGGTTATGGTCGTATTGTGATGGTCAGTTGAACTCTACTGTTTGTTTTCCTCGGTATAAAGTTCAATAAGTTGAACTTTCAGTGTTTTCCGGGTATAAACTTCGTCTGAGGTCATCATTACATGAGTCGTAAGGACCGAGTGACATTGTGAAATCTGAAGCTAAGCATGATGGTGGTGATGGTTTGGACCAACATTACTCTAACTCAGGGTGGGGGTGAAGTAAAAGTGGCCAGGGTTATGTCATCATCGCTGAGGTCATCGCATCATCATCACACCCTTTGGACATTTTTTTTAGCGGGGTCCCCCCCCTTACGCATACAAAAACACGCCTGCGATGTCTTAAGGCGGGAACGCATGGAGCCCAGGTTGACATTTAGCTTAGCGGTCATTAATCATTGGAAAGGAGGAGGGGGGGGGGGGGGGGGGGGGGGCTAATTTAGCTGGCGGGCTCGGAGCGCCGAGAGCACGCCCCTGCCCTCTGGGGCGTCGCTACGGTGTTGCTAAGAGGCCATCTTTAAACGACTCGTGTGATTACCGCACACACACCTGTCACCTGGTTTCTATTAAAAAAAACACCTGTGTGTGTGTGTGTGTGTGTGTGTGTGTGTGCAAACTTTGACCCGTTTGTAAATAGAGCAAGATGGAAGCTAATAGAATTGAAACAGAATGCTAAATGCTAATGTCGCTAAGTGCTAACAGTTTCACCACAGATGTCCAAAGACATCAACAGAGTCCAGCGTCGCAGCGGCGGTGTAGGCGGTATGAAAGGCCTCAGGAAGGGATCCGGATTATGGGATGTCGTCTCTCCTCTTTGCCGCTTATTCACTTGTGGATTCGGATCACTTTGTGTTTTTTTTTTGTCTTCTGCACACTAGCGTACGTGCAAAAGCTAATGGCGTCCGTTGATCGGCCTTCTCGCCCGGTGTGGTATCGGGTTATTGGTGATTGATTTGGCCAATAAAGCCCTGACGTATTTTCTCATTTGATAGGATTGGGATTCATTTTAAATCCTCCGCCTCTGTGACTCCTCACTCATGAACTCAAAGGCACCTCATCAAAGTGCTGTCTTGATGTATGACCGGAGAGCATAGGTGATATTTTGATCTAAGCGCGCACCGTAAAGCAGAAATGCATCTGCCTTCGTAAGCTTGTTAACACATGTCTCATTTGTTTCCATAGCTTCCTGCATGCATCTGTCTGTCACTGTTTATCTCCATATCCTGTATTAAATCAGGACCACTCCATCCCACTGATCCCTCCCTCTCTGTGCCTCTCTCTCTCTCTCTCTCTCTATCTCTACCTCTCTCTCTGTGCTTCTCCATCCCCTCTCTCTCCCTCTCTCTCTCTCTCTCTCTCTCTCTCTCTCTCTCTCTCTCTCTCTCTCTCTGTGCTTCTCCATCCTCCCTCTCTCTATCTCTCTCTCTATCCCCTCTCTCTCTCTCCCTCTCTCTATCTCTCTCTCTATCCTCTCTCTCCGTCTCTCTCCTCTCTCTATCTCTCCCTCCGCGGTCCTTGTGCCTCAGCCAACTGCATCCCCCAGTGCCAGAACGGAGGAATGTGCCTGAGGCCCCAGCTTTGTGTCTGCAAGTCTGGATCCAAGGGGAGCGCCTGCGAACAGAAGACCTCGCCCGCCTCCACCTTCCCCGGCCTACCTGGGAACGGACACGACGGCGGCGGCGGCGGCGGCGGCGGCGGAGGACATGGCGGCGGCGGCGGACACACCAACGGACACGGCGGCGGCGGCGGCGGCGGCGGACACAACGTGGTGCCCCAGAGGCCCATCCCCCAGCAGGCGTCCCCGCAGGGCTACGGCCACGCCCCCCTGCCGCTCAGCAACATGGCCCAGATGAGGCCGGCACAAATGGTCCGACCGCAGTACATCCCGCAGCAGTAAGTTGTTGTCACCTCTCCCGCCAGCTTAATACGGGAAACGTAAGCGCTAACGGGGGGAACGCGGGGGGGGGGGGGGGGGGCTAAGCGTGGGGCTTTAATTGTTGTCACGTCTCAATGCTTTGGGGGAATTCAAAAAATCACACAATTTGGTGCATAATCCCCTCTCCTCGTCTGTTTTCGCTTTGCGTACTTTTGTGCGGTATTAACGAACGCTGTGTCACAATAACATTTTGGCGAGCATTAGCCCCAGACTGGTCTTGAAGGCTCATCTGTTGATAATCACGGAGCCAGAGCGTGTTTTGGTGAGTCAGCGCTTGGCGGTACGGTGAATGGGGACCAGAGACTAACTCTCTCTCTCCCCTCAAATAGCAGACTTTAAACACGAGCAAACAGGATTTAAGAAGAAGAGAGTTTTTAAAAGTTGTTTGCTTCCCCCGCAATGGAGTAATCCCCCCCCCCTCCCCAACCCCCACACCCCCCCCCCCAAAAAAGAGGTTTCTTTCCAGTCCCTCCTCATTATCAGCATCCATCCATCAGGATGAGACGGAGAACCATCTCCGGGCGTTTTCGTGAAGCTGCAGCGCTTAAACCCCGCTGCGGTTTCGCCGTTCGGGTTTGTTTTTCCTGTCACTGCAGTGAGACGGCCAAAAAAATGTGCAATCGTTGGAGAGAGAGAGAGAGAGAGAGAGAGAGACTCCTCCCGCGCCCCTCCCCGCCCCGCCGAGTCGAATAGGAGGGGGGAAAAAAAAAACAGATTAATCCTCAGATTTTAATCCAAAAACTTTCGAGAGCGCTGCGCGTTAAGGGAAGGGTGTCTCCGGTGTCGACCCCGCGCGAGCGCTGCCAGAGCCAGGCGCTGGCGCCGGCGCAGGTGAGCCCCCGGAGCGGGAAACGCCGATGAGTGACGTTTAAAGCGTTAATGAATACGTCGGTAAGCGTGTGCCGCGAAACGTGAAGTTATACTTCTGCGTTCGCCGCCGCCGCCGCGGGCGAACGGTAATTGCTACCAGATCAGTGTCTTTCGAAAAAGCTGCTCTCAATTTTCCGAGGGGGATTTATGTCTCCCGGGGGGGGGGGGGGGGAGGGGGGGGGGCGCGATTCCCCCCCCCACCCCCCCCCCACCCGACGCCCCCCCCCTAGCAACGGAGCGGCGCGTCAAACTCCCAAAGCATGAGGAAAACACTGCAATAATCTCTGGGTCAATAACCCTTAATCGGCGCAATTAAAGCGGCGCGCAGACGGTCGGGGGGGGTGGGGGGTGGGTGGGGGGGCGGGGCTATAGCGCTTAGGTGGGATTCGTTCTCCTAGGAAAACAGGGGAAAGAGCGGGGTCGTCCCAGATCGGTCGAACAACATGGGTGCCGATGACAACCCGTTTAAAGTCGGCGTCTCTTTATGTTTGTGTAATGGTATATTTTTCGACCTGTATCTCGCCGCATGGGGGGGGGAGGGGCTACCCATGCGTGGTTAGGATAGTTAAGATGGTCGCGTGGCGCCTTTCTCGGCCTGAGAAGAGGACATCGTATATGCAAGCGGGATATGCGACGCCGTTTTTCTCACGCACACATCAAAACATCATAACGTCCCACCCCCGTTCCCGCCAGAGGCCGGCGTCGATTCGGCGCCGTCGCGACCTCCGCCGCCGGCGTAAAGGCGGGAACAGCGATTCCCCCTTTGTTCCGTGTTTAGTTTTACATTGCATGTTTCCTATCTAGCTCCACCGTTCAAGAGCATGGCGTTAACACGGTCAGGGTTAGGCGGTTCCACGTCCTCTGGGGGGTCTCCCTTGGCTCGCGGTCCAGGGGGGGGGGGGCGGCGGTCCAGGTGGCGGTCCTCCTGAGACGTTCAAGACCCGCTCGTTTTTCCCGGGCGTTCCTCACGAACCCCCCCCCCCCCGCGGCTCCAGGGTTTCGGTCCAGCTGCGGTGACCCGCCTCCTACTCCTGTAGACTTCCTACCTCGAGGTGTTTTAAAACCTGCTTACATAATTTACCGTAAGCCGGCGGTAAAAAAAAAAAAAAACGAAAAACCCCCCGAATATCGCCACGTCATTAACGTCAAAGTATCGGATAATGCAAATATTGTGCCGTCGGATTCGCTCCATATTACCCCGCGGCTTTACAATCTTCCACTGTTTTGGAGGCCGTTCAAGACAAGCGCCTCTGTTCTGGCCCGCTGAGGAGTAATTGCGTGGCTTGTGTGTGTGTGTGTGTGTGTGTGTGTGTGTGTGTTTCTTTTTGCTTTTTCTCGCCGCCGCTCATATATAAAGAGGAGGGGGAAAAAAAAAAAAAAACGAGGCGAAAGGGGAAAAGATCTTAAGCAGAGGCTGGCAGCCCAGGTGGTTCTATAGGCTCCTTTGTTCCCCCCCAAGCCGCCGGCTTTACTGAGTAAACGCCGGGCCCGTCTGTCTGTCTCCTCGCGGTGTTACCGGGCGGCGACGGCGGCGGCGGCGGCGGCGGCGGAGACGCGAGGACGTTCGTCGACGCTCGCGCCACACACACTAACAAACCGCCGAGGCCTTCAAAAAAAACCAACTGTTTTTCTTATTCGGTCAAATCTCCGCCTGTATCCGCCGTTGGCGCTACCGTTAGAGAGCGAACGCTGTTGGCTGCCATTGTGACCTTAAGCCTCCGTGATGAGAACCATAAGGGGTGGAGGATGGAGGAGGCGGGCCGTGAAGCTCGAGGGCCCCCGGCAGGTTTTCAGTGGGAGGGGGAGTTCAGACTTCTTGCGGAGGTCAAGCGTTTTCAAGGGCCTATTGTAACCCCCGCCTTCCTGCTAGTTATGTTGTGTTGTCGCGGCGTTTGTAGAGGCGGTCCACACACACACACACACACACACACACACACACACACACACACACACACACACACACACACACACACACAGCCACCGTCGAAAGTTTGCGATTGAGCGAGAGAGAGAGGTAGGTTTGTAGGGAGCGTCCGACACCGGAGTCCAGGACCCTTTCTTCTCTCCGCATGGTCCTAAAGCCCACCTAGTTCACCGGGGATTGGCTCAACAAATGTTATCTTTGTAAATGTAGTGGACTGGTCCCAACCCCAAACCACGTCCAGAACCCGGCCAAGCACACTGGCCCGATGTTTCCTCCAACAACCGAGCACAGACGGGTCTCAGAGCGCATCGGGATTAGAAACCCATAATTTGGTTTGAAAAAAAAAATCTAATATCCCAATATTTCTGACATGAAAAGCCACATGAATACAGATGTTTTGACGATATTATTATGTTTGTTTTGGTTTTGTGTCGTAGCGTTGTGCTCACCGCGCTGGAGGAAGTGTTATTAGTGAAGCAGGTGTGACTGAGTACACAGTGGCTCACACGCTAAATCTAATAAAGCCTGAAAAATAAAGTGGACCGAGTATAAATAATTAAACCACTTAACTTCCACGCAGCCTTTAAGACCAAGAAAACACAACACATAGCCCACGCCAACGTCACCACATAACAGCAGCCTCCTCCCCACCCCCACCCCAGATTAAGTCCAGCCTCTGGTCCAGGGGTTCCCAACCCGTGGGTCTGATCCCCACTTGGGGTCACCTGATATGCGGCTGGGGTCACGGGACATTGCTGACTTATGAACTATAGATTGATGATACATTTTTTTATGACATGACAACTAGGGGTACAACTAGCGATTATTTTCCTAGGCGATTAATCTAGCGACCATTTTTGGATTAATCATTTAGTCTAGAAAATATCATAAATAATAATAGCGAATGTCAGCACAAGTTACCAGAGTCCAAAGTGATAAGTAACATTGGCTCACTTAATCTGACAAGCAGCCAAGAAAACTACAGTATTTATTTTCTAATGATCCATGAAACAAACATTTGAATTTCTGAAGCATAAACGATTAATCAGTTCAAAAAATGTGATTTGATTATTTTTCTGACTAATTGTTGCAGACCTGCAGGTCCTGGGTATACACACGGACTATGACTAATATGGCTATCCATAGCCAACTACTACTAATCACTAAGTAAACTACTACTAATCACTTAGTAAACTACTACTAATCACTTAGTAAACTACTACTCATCACTTAGTAAACTACTACTAGTCACTTTGTAAACTACTTCTAATCGCTTAGTATACTAGTAAACTACACTTAGTAAACTACTACTAATCACTTGGTAAACTACTACTAATCACATAATAAACTACTACTAGTTACTTAGTAAACTACTACTAATCACTTAGTAAACTACTACTGGTCACATAATAAACTACTACTAATCACTTAGTAAACTACTACTAATCACTTAGTAAACTACTACTAATCACTTAGTAAACTACTACTGGTCACATAATAAACTACTACTAATCACTTAGTAAACTACTGCTAATCACATAATAAACTACTACTAATCACATAATAAACTACTACTAATCACTTAGTAAACTACTACTAATCACATAATAAACTACTACTAATCACTTAGTAAACTACTACTAATCACTCAGTAAACTACTTCTAATCACATAATAAACTACTACTAGTCACTTAGTAAACTACTACTAATCACTTAATAAACTACTACTAGTTACTTAATAAACTACTACTAATCACTTAATAAACTACTACTAATCACTTAATAAACTACTACTAATCACTTGGTAAACTACTACTAATCACTAGTACTAATCAGTCAGTGGTGCGATGTGCATACGCCCAACGGGACATTAATATCACAGGCAGATGTTGGTCAGATTAAAACAATGTGTGCAAGCAGATGTGAGACAACAATGCAAGAATGTTCAGGCCTAGAAATGGGAACAGCGGCCAGAACCGGGTCTGGACCTGGAACCTGGACCTGGAACCGGCGCGCTTGTCTCACCACATGAATCCTACGTCAGTAGCAGAGTTCCCCAGCCTCAGCCAGGCTGCCTTCCCCTTGGCTCCCGGGCCAGGGTGTCAGGTCCAGGGCTGGGGGTGCCATGCGGTCGGGCCCAGCCGAGGGTCGGGGGGTTCAGCCTCCGCTAGACGGAGGAGCGGCTCGGTTCTGGAGGGGAGAGGGGAGAGGGAGAGGGGAGAGGGGAGAGGGGAGAGGGACTTGGAAGGAGATAGAGCTGTGTGGGCCCGGAGCCGGCGAAGAGCGAGGGAGCGAGAGAGAGCGAGTGAGTGACTAAGTGAGTGAGTAAGCCAGTGAGGCAGAGGGGGATTGAGTGAGGCAGAGGGTGAGTGAGGTAGAGGGTGAGTGAGTGAGGGAGGGGGTGAGTGAGGTAGAGGGTGAGTGAGGTAGAGGGTGAGTGAGTGAGGTAGAGGGTGAGTGAGGTAGAGGGTGAGTGAGTGAGGGAGGGGGTGAGTGAGGTAGAGGGTGAGTGAGTGAGGCAGAGGGTGAGTGAGGTAGAGGGTGAGTGAGTGAGGGAGGGAGGGGGTGAGTGAGGTAGAGGGTGAGTGAGGTAGAGGGTGAGTGAGTGAGGGAGGGGGTGAGTGAGGTAGAGGGTGAGTGAGGCAGAGGGTGAGTGAGGTAGAGGGTGAGTGAGTGAGGCAGAGGGTGAGTGAGGTAGAGGGTGAGTGAGTGAGGGAGGGGGTGAGTGAGGTAGAGGGTGAGTGAGGGAGGGAGGGGGTGAGTGAGTGAGGGAGGGGGTGAGTGAGGTAGAGGGTGAGTGAGGGAGGGAGGGGGTGAGTGAGGTAGAGGGTGAGTGAGGTAGAGGGTGAGTGAGTGAGGGGGGTGGGTGAGGTAGAGGGTGAGTGAGTGAGGGAGGGGGTGGGTGAGGTAGAGGGTGAGTGAGTGAGGGAGGGGGTGAGTGAGGTAGAGGGTGAGTGAGGTAGAGGGTGATTGAGTGAGGTAGAGGGTGAGTGAGTGAGGGAGGGGGTGGGTGAGGTAGAGGGTGAGTGAGTGAGGGAGGGGGTGAGTGAGGTAGAGGGTGAGTGAGTGAGGGAGGGGGTGGGTGAGGTAGAGGGTGAGTGAGGTAGAGGGTGACTGAGTGAGGGAGGGGGTGAGTGAGGTAGAGGGTGATACAAGATGTTTTATTGTCACTCCGGTTGAGCAAAAGTCGTGTAAATGTCTTTGGCTGGGAGCCTCTGTTACAGAAAAGATATATAACATAAAAGATGAAAGAAAATAAAAGATATATAAATACAAGATTTATAAAATATAAAAAATATACAAACTGCTAGCAAGGTATAAAAAAGCAATAAAGGGAACATATACAATCAATAGTCAGATATCAGATATTACACAGATGGTTAGATTGCACTGTGTGTGTGTGTGTGTGTGTGTGTGTGTGTGTGTGTGTGTGTGTGTGTGTGTGTGTGTGTGTGTGTGTGTGTGTGTGTGGTGTGCATGCATGGGGAGGGAGTAATGTCTGTGCGTGTGTATGTGTGTGTGTGTGTGTGTGTGTGCTAAAGCTGTTCCTCAGTGTGCTGGTGTATGTGTGTGTGTGTGTGTGTGGTGTGTGTGTGTGTGTGTGTGTGTGTGTGTGTGTACTAAAGCTGTTCCTCAGTGTGCTGGTGTATGTGTGTGTGTGTGTGTGGTGTGTGTGTGTGTGTGTGTGTGTGTGTGTGTGTGTGTACTAAAGCTGTTCCTCAGTGTGCTGGTGTGTGTGTGTGTGTGTGTGTGGTGTGTGTGTGTGTGTGTGTGTGTGGTGTGCATGCATGGGGAGGGAGTAATGTCTGTGCGTGTGTATGTGTGTGTGTGTGTGTGTGTGTGCTAAAGCTGTTCCTCAGTGTGCTGGTGTATGTGTGTGTGTGTGTGTGGTGTGTGTGTGTGTGTGTGTGTGTGTGTGTGTGTACTAAAGCTGTTCCTCAGTGTGCTGGTGTATGTGTGTGTGTGGTGTGTGTGTGTGTGTGTGTGTGTGTGTGTGTGTGTGTGTGTGTGTACTAAAGCTGTTCCTCAGTGTGCTGGTGTATGTGTGTGTGTGTGTGTGTGTGTGTGTGTGTGTGTGTGTGTGTGGTGTGTGTGTTCGTATCTCCTCCTGGAGGGCAGCAGGGAGAACCGGCTGTTTGGGTGTGCCGGCTCCCTAATCACCGTCAGGGACTTCCTGAGGCGCCGCTGGGTGTGCAGAGGCGAGTTAGTGAGTTGAGGTGCGTTGCCCCCGGAGACGCGGCGAGACGTTCCGCTGGGTCGCGGCGGCGTGTAAAACACACACACACACACAATGTCACCCGCAGCTTACAGCATTCTGTCTTTTTGGACTGCACTGCGAGTCCGGCTCACAAACTTCGAACGGATTTCGAGGTCGGACGCATGGTGAGAGAGAGCGAGATAAAGAGTGAGAGAGTGAGATAGAGTGAGAGCTAGTGAGAGAGCGCTAGAGAGAGAGAGAGTGAGATGGTGAGTCAGAGGAAGAGAGAGCGAGATAAAGAGTGAGAGAGCGAGCTAGAGAGAGAGAGTGAGATGGTGAGTCAAAGCCAGATAGAGCGAGATAAAGAGTGAGAGAGCGAGCGAGAGTGAGATGGTGAGTAAGAGCCAGAGAGAGTGAGAGAGTGAGATGGTGAGTCAGAGCCAGAGATGGTGAGATAAAGAGTGAGAGAGTGAGAGCTAGTGAGAGAGACCTAGGGAGAGAGTGAGAGAGCGAGCTAGAGAGAGAGTGAGATGGTGAGTCAGAGCCAGAGAGAGCGAGATAAAGAGTGAGAGAGCGAGCTAGAGAGAGAGTGAGATGGTGAGTCAGAGCCAGAGAGCGCAAGATGAAGAGTGAGAGAGCGAGCTAGAGAGAGAGTGAGAGAGCGAGCTAGAGAGAGTGAGATGGTGAGTCAGAGCCAGAGGGAGTGAGATAAAGAGTGAGAGAGCGAGCTAGAGAGAGAGAGAGTGAGAGAGCGAGCTAGAGAGAGTGAGATGGTGAGTCAGAGCCAGAGGGAGCGAGATAAAGAGTGAGAGAGCGAGCTAGAGAGAGAGTGAGAGAGAGAGTGAGATGGTGAGTCAGAGCCAGACAGAGCGAGATAAAGAAAGAGAGAGCGAAATGGTGAGCAAGAGCAAGATGGTGAGCGAGACGGTGAGCGAGAGCTCGCGAGATAAAGAGTGAGAGAGTGAGACGTTGAGTGAGAGAGCGAGCTTTTCGCTCTATAGAGAGGGAGATTGCTCCCTCTCTCCACACAGTGCGAGCCTCTGGTGTGTGTGTGTGTGCGCTGGGAGGCCTCTGATACTGAACAGACGGCGGGAGGCGAGGAGTTACCAGTCTGTTGTTTAACGGAGAGGAGCGCTGGATCTCCTTACTAATAGCCAAACCCAGCGGTGTCTGGTGACCATTCCTTGGCCGCGGCGCCGAATCCTCTTCTTGCTGCATTCTCCCTTTCCTCCTCTTTCAACCGAGGAGAGAGGAGAGAGAGAGAGAAAGAAAAAAAAAAAAAAAGTAATTGCGCAGCCGCTGCCAGCGAACAGTCATGCCAGATATTTTGTTGAGACTGGAATAAGATCCAATGTTTATAGTATCTCACTCTCTCCCTCACTCCCCCTCTCTGTCCCTCCCAGCCTCCCCTCTCTCTCCCTCTCTCTGTGTGCCTCCCCCCCCCCTTTTTTCTCTCGCTCGCTCTTTCTCTCTCCCTCTCTCTGTCTCTCCCCCCCCCCCCCCCTCGCCCTATCGCTCTCTCTCTCTCCCTCCCCTCTCTCTCCCTTCTCTGTCCCTCCCCCCCTTTTTTCTCTCGCTCTCTCTTTCTCTCCTCTCTCTCTCTCTCCCTCTCTGTCTCTCCCCCCCCCCCCCCCCCACTCGCCCTATCTCTCTCTCTCTCGCTCTCTCTCCTTTCCTCCCCTCTCTGCCCCCCCCCCCCCTCTCTCCCCCCTCTCGCTCTCTCCCCCCCCTCCTCTACATTGTCTGCATGTTGGCAGCAGAGCGTTATTATAAACACTTGGACTCATTGACACCTGAGAGAAGTCGTGTCCATCACTAGAGGAGAATCCTCTGGTGCACAGGGGCCGCATTCCTCTTCCCTATTGGAGCACGCACACACACACACACACACACACACGCACACACACATATATACACACGCACGCACACACACACGCACGCACATACACACACACATGCACGCACGCACATACACACACACATGCACGCGCACACACACACATATACACACGCACAGACAGACAGACAGACAGACACACACACGCACACACACACACACACTCACACACGCATACACACACACACACATGCACACACACATACACACGCACACCTACACACACACACACGCATGCACACACGCACATACACATGCACACATGCACATGCACGCACACACACACACACACATACATACGCACGCACACACACACACACACACACACACACATGCACACGCACACACACACACGCACAAATTCCAATATTTGCATTCGTTATATTTTTGAAAGTTGTTCAACTGCAATACTGATATTTCTGACAACAGAAGAGCTGTCAGGTAGAGACAGACAGACAGACAGACATGAAGGTAGAAGCAGAGACAGACAGCGAGCAGACAGCCCATCAATCACAGAGCAAAATGCTTCAGACTTGCTCCGCCGAACAGGAAGTGATATGTTTCGAAGGGCTTTGTGAAAGGTGAACACAGCCCAGACGGTGGCCTCAGCCGTCACAATGAGGAGAGGAGAGGATCCTCACCCACAACCCTCACCCACAACCTGTCTGCTTCCATATCTCCCCCCCCCCACACCATACGGTTATTATTCAGCTGTCCTTTTCATTTTGAAAGCAAAAACCGTCTGCACTAAGCAATCGAAGCTGCGCTTAAAAGTCTCATCAGCATATAGTGAGTAAATGCCGCTCTCCCCCCCCCACCCCCCCCAACCCCCCCCCCCCTCCCACCCACCGCCCCCCGATTGGGCCTCTTTCATCCAGGCCCCATAAATAAAAGCAGCTGCAGACCCGTTTTTATTGCTCCTTAGGAACAGTTTGTAGCACTTCAACTCAAGTATTAGACCTTTTCCATTCCATATAACCGTGACTTATGGTTCGGTAATCCACAAAATCAACTTTTATCAGAAACAGTAGGATTACAATGAGCTTCAATCTTAACGTCGCGGCCGGCGGCGTGGGAGACGCTCCGGGGTCGCCTGACGTTTGACACCGACGAACACGTCTGTCTGCATGTCTGTCTGTCTGTCTGTCTGCTTGTCTGCTTGCACACTCTTTTCAGTCAGTCATGTCTTCACAATGTACGAATATATGGTTTACACTGTTTGTTTTTTTGATCAAGGGAGAGAGAGAGAGGGAGAGGAGGGGATAGATGGAGAGGGACAAAGAGGGGGAAATAGGGAGGAAGAGTGGGAGAGAGAAAGAGAGAGGGAGAGAGAGAGCTGGAGAGAGACAGACAGAGAGACAGGGGTGAGAGAAGGAGAAGGAGAGAGAGTGGGAGAGAGAGAGATAGACAGACAGTCTGACGCACAGAGAATAAAAGGTAGGTGTTCAGACTACATAGTCTCAATTTGTAGCTGAGACACACACACACAACGCACACACACACACACACACACACACACACACACACACACACACACACACTATTACGAAACCAATCCTAACATGCTTTGGGACGAACGTTTCTTAGAAATCACGTAAACAATGGTGCAGGTGAAAGTGTGAGACAACACAACGCACACACCCTCCCCCCCCCCCCCCTCCACCCACACACACACACACACACGCGTGTATCGTCCCGGAGGCAGATGTATGGTAAACCGAGGACCCGACGGAGACCTGCGCAGACTTGCACAGCACTGACAGAATGGCTATTTAAGATGGCATGTTGCAGCAGAGCTATTTACAAGACCATCGCAGCAGCAGGCTGTGTATTAATACCAGGCCTCGGATACGAGGCGGTCGCTAGGCAACCACTCCCTCCAGTCTAATCGCCGGGCTCAATCTGAGGGTTCTTAGCTTTTGGTCTTGGTTTTTGTCAAATGCTAATTCTGGTAAACACAAAACAAATGGGCGTCCATTAAGCCGTTTAATAACCGCCTAATTGAACCGGTTAACCCGATCCTTGTTGCGCTGATGTGTTAAAACAAGCGGTTTGCCAAGCGGTGACTTTAGGATTCGCTGTGTGAACCCGTGTCTAAATGTAAAGGGTGGGACAGCGGTAGGGGGGCGGCGGGACGTCGGCCGGCGCCGGAAAACATCCCTTATTTTCAAATCCCGATGTCGACAGCGATGACATGTGACAGTCGTCCGGGAGACGCTTTTATATCCGAAAGTGACTTACAAGTGAGAGCTGAGAACGAAACCGAAGCACACGGACCGAGTCGAAAGTTAAAGTCCTGCACAACCGGGTTCAAAAACGAAATACCCGGGACAGAACCCGGTTTTAGTTTTAGCCATAGGAATCAGAAACTTCGGCACGTCGTACATCACAAGAATAAGACTGTGAAGCGGGACCTCCCGGGGGGTCAGAGCTTAAGTTCCTTCCTTCGGGATCCAGCGCCAAACGTCTGTGGATCCTGCATCCCAACGGGTCCGGCTGCTGAGTGGCTGCTGACCCCAGACCCAGCTGGACCGCTGGGTCTGGGGGGGGGGGGGTCTTCCTCACGGAGACCCAGGGGGGACCCTGGACCCCGTCCTGTCCCGCTTGAAAAGTCAAAGGTCCTGTGTTTGAAGCCCAGAGCGGTTCTCCGTCCATAACCTGTGTTTTTCCACCACTTCTGCCTTCGTCTCTGGCTCCTGTCTAAATATTTGCCGTATTGGATCTGGGATAGGACGGGTTGTGGACTTTGCTATTTCAGATGGGAATCCGCTCTTCCCCCCCGACCCGGTTCGCCTCTGGGATTTAACGTTTGCTTTTGAAGCCGCCTGGCCATGCAGGCTCAAGTCTTCATCGCTTCATCCTCTTCCCTCGCTCTCTCTGTGTTTCCGCTCGTCCATCCTTCCTTTGAACATGAACATTTCCGCTCAGAGGCATGAGCTGTTGCAAAACCGGCTAATGAATTCATTTAATTTGATTAAATAATTATCGACTCATTTAGTTGTAAATTAGATTCACTCGGAGGCAGCAGTGATTTGTTTGTGCTCGTATTTGTTGCCGGTAGCGACGGCGGCAACTGACGTTTATTTTCCCCCTGTAAATGAATCTCATATAATCTAATCGATCGTTGCTTCGAGAGAGAGAGAGAGAGAGAGAGAGAGAGAGGGAGAGAGAGGGAGAGACAGAGAGAGTGAGAGAGAGAGAGGGAGAGAGAGAGGGAGAGAGAGAGAGAGAGAGAGAGAGAGAGAGAGAGAGAAGCTGTGAACCTGTCTTACCTAATAAGTCCAGACTGAACTTTGACTTCACAAGTTATTGAAGATTTATTGTTGTTCTCCTCAGAGTTTAGTTGCCGGTTGACCCTGTGTTCCTGTTTTGTTATTGGTGTATTGGTGCACTGGTGTGTGTGTGTGTGTGTGTCTGTGTGCGTGTGTGTGCTTGGGGATAGCTAAAAGTAAAGACATGGCATGGTTCCTGGCCAATAGGAGAGGAGGAGGAGGAAAGATGGGAGAAGTTGTACTTGTCTAGCGTAGCATCATAGCTGTCTACCAGACACCCCTCACCCTTTAAAACTCTGCGGTACTCACCGCTAAGCTTCAGGAGAAAGTTCAACTTTGACGTGGAGGGTACAACTCCACAATGCAGTCAGGTGCACCGATAAACCAGGCAGCACATCACAAGGAGATCCGTCTCCTTCAGGTCATCTACTGTCAGACTGCTTCATGAATGTACATCTAGTTTTACTTTTGTTTAGTCTATGCAAGTTAATTCTATCCCTAGCTATAGTCCAGAGCAGCTAGATATAGATATAGAGCAGCTAGATATAGGGTAGCTAGATATAGATATAGAGCAGCTAGATATAGAGCAATATAGATATAGAGCAGCTAGATATTGATGTAGAGCAGCTAGATATAGAGCAATATAGATATAGAGCAGCTAGATATTGATGTAGGGCAGCTAGATATAGGTATAGAGCAGCTAGATATAGGTATAGAGCGGTTAGATATAGATATAGAGAGGCTAGATATTGATGTAGAGCAGCTAGATATAGAGCAATATAGATATAGAGCAGCTAGATATAGATATAGAGCGGCTAGCTATAGATATAGAGCGGCTAGATATAGATATAGAACAGCTAGATATAGAGCAGCTAGATATAGATATAGTGAAACTAGATATAGATATAGAGCAGCTAGATATAGAGCAGCTAGATAGATATAGAGCAACTAGATATAGATATAGAGCAACTAGATATAGATATAGAGCAACTAGATATAGATATAGAGCAGCTAGACATAGAGCAGTTAGATATAGAGCAGCTAGATATAGAGCAGCTAGATATAGATATAGGGCAGCTAGATATAGATATAGAACAGCTAGATATAGAGCAGCTAGATATAGACATAGAGCAGCTCAATGTCCCTTGTCTCTGTCATCTCTAAAACCGCACAGCTGGAAAGCGGACAGTTTTCATCAGCGGCTCGCTGGGCGGAGTTGGACAGGAGGCCCTGCGTGTTCTTGTGTTTGCGTTCGTACGTCTTTTATTTCTTTCCAGCTCTATTGGCCAAATTTAGAATCAATAACAACCTCAAATATAGTTTTGGGTTCATGTGTTTTTTTCCGACTTGGACGTCTGGCCGGTCTCGTCCTGTGATGTTCGTCTTTGCGGAGTTTCGGCTGAACCCGGCTCCGCTTGCCTCTTAATCTCCGCCTGCATCTGTCTGCCCGAATAGCGGTCCCAGTCCTCTCATTGAAAAGGGAAAACGGCGAAAACAGTGGAGGCTTATCTACTGTATGTACAAGCCCATTACTGTCAAGCAGGACTTTTAGTAGTGGCATGTCACTTCTCCTCAATATCTAGCATCGCTCCGCTCCGTCTCAGGTTTCTGTATTAGGAAGGTTCTCTTATAGTTATCAGATTTTAAGCCAGTGTTGGACCAATACATTATCATAAATGATGTGTGTTATCTATAGAGGAACATGAGTTAAGTCCCCTTTAGGCCTGCACACACTAAGGATAACCCATAAAGCATAAATCAGAAAGTTTAGTTAGAAACACAAACGTGTGTGAGTCACTCTGCTATCACGCATACGCAGCGGTTTGTTCCCTTTGCTTCGATTTTCCCTCGCCGCGGCGTAATAATGATGTCTTAGCAAAACAAAAAGTGACGCCCTGACCAATTGGATGGATGCATTATGCATAATATTATTATTATTATTATTATTATTATTATTATCGTCTGGCAGTATATTGCTGTATAGTGAATCATAGGCCCCGGACTGTGCTAGGTAGTCTATTTCCAGATTGGTGCCGGCATGCAGCCCCTGACAACCTCCTAGACAACACCTCAGGGGACGACGCTGGCAAACACATCTCCTCCAAACTTTGTGGATTGCTTTTTTTAGTTATTGGCACAAACAAACAAATAACAGGGCCCTGCCTCCCGCCGCAAACACCGCGCTCCTTCCGAATAAGACGAGATGATAATGGACCCGCTACCGGGTGACAGCTCATCAGTTGTCTCGGCCGTGCTGCGCTGAGATGATTTTTATATCGTTGAATCGCCGGCTTATTCGGTTTATTATGCCCACGCTCCCGGCGGCCCGGTCGGCGGTCTTCATAAGTGCTCAGGGAGAAGTGTGTGTTTTGCCGACATGATCGTTTCGGTCAATAATTCAGGAGTACAACCACCACCCACCATCATAAAGCATTCCTGGTGTGTTGTGATCGGTGAGCAGTGTGGTCTCTGGCCAACCAGTCAATCAACGCTTGTACACCTGGATAATGAAGTCATGCGGGAACTTGGGCCAATGCGTTGATTTGGTGAAAGGCTGAGCGGATGATGGACGTATGCCCCACAAGCAGAGGGTTGTGCGTTCCAATGTATATTCGAAAAGTTCTCCCGCCCGCCTCAGTGGGCCGAGCCGGATGTGGAAGAGCTTAACGCCGCTATTTTAAGTCGCCGCCGACTTTTATCCAAACGCGACTTACGGCGAGTGTCGTCCGGCCGATATTAATAACGAGCAGGTAGGGGCTTACAGTAGTTAGGGAGATCTCGCCGGTCCGGGGTCTGCCTACAGTACAGGCAGAACCGCGGGGCGTTGGGGGTTTCGAACCCAGAACCTTTTTCAGGGCCGGGAGCCAAACACCCGAGCCACGAGACTATCCGCTGCCACTTTTTTTAGCATGTGGCCCATGTGGAAGAGCTTAACACATACTGTGGCTTCCAGCGCCTGGCGTTCCCCGCTACAACCAGCAGCTGCTAGGAACATCTCCTTAATGGAGTTATTTCTGTGGTTTCTGCTGTTATTATTTGGAGTGTCCTCATGGTGGGCGGAAGACTTGGACCGAGAGGGAGAAGGAATGATGTGGGATGCTGGGTTTTGAACCCACAGTCTGGTATGTATGGTCTACTGTCTGAGGGTACAGACTCTAGTCCTGGTATTACAGTACAGTCCAGTGCAGACTGTAGTCTGATGTGGCGGTCTGTAGTCCGGTTACGGTCTGTCGTCTGGGAATACAAGGTCTACAAGGGGGGGGCTGTGGTCTATATGGATGCGGTCTACAGTATTGTCTGGTCTAGAGTGGTCTAAAGTCTGGTGGTGTGGCGTATACAGTCTGATACAGTGTAAAGTCTGGTCTATAGTCCAGGACAGTTTATAGTCTGGGGGACACAGTCTGTAGTCTGGTGTACGTCGCAAGCGGACAATAGGGGACTGAACCCTGAGCGTTGGGGGCTTTCTCCACCGAGTTTGACGGATATATTTTATGACTTGTTATTCCCTGTTGCATGTCCTGGGTTTCCTGAGTTGGGATCACCCAGGACTGGAGGAGGGTGGGGATTGTGAAACAAACCAGCTTAGCGCTTTATCCCTTCTGCTCAATATCCTGCAGGGCTTTGGTGGACGCCCAACCCTCCCGTCCTGCCATATTCTGCTCTCTGTTAGGACCCTGTTCAAACCCATCCTGCCATATTCTGCTCTCTGGTAGAGCCCTGTCCAAACCCGTCCTGCCATATTCTGCTCTCTGGTAGAGCCCTGTCCAAACCCGTCCTGCCATATTCTGCTCTCTGGTAGGACCCTGTACAAACCCGTCCTGCCATATTCTGCTCTCTGGTAGGACCCTGTCCAAACCCGCCCTGCCATATTCTGCTCTCTGGTAGGACCCTGTCCAAACCCGTCCTGCCATATTCTGCTCTCTGGTAGGACCCTGTCCAAACCCGTCCTGCCATATTCTGCTCTCTGGTAGGACCCTGTCCAAACCAAAGGGAGTGTGTCGTGGCGGATACATCAGGTGAAATAGGAAACGGTCTAAGTCTCAGTTGGCTGACGGACGCTGCGGCTATCACCGGGGCTGCCATCTGATGTCATCGTTCATGTCACGTTTTGTAAGCATTGTAACCCAAGAGCCGGGATGTTATTGGTGCCATATTTCTTTGTTCAAACACATGACATCAGTCCAGGATTTGTTCAAGACGAGAGGTGCTGGACGACCGACAAAACATTCATGATGTTTCCACAGAGAGCCTTCCAAACATTGTTACAAACAACCTTCGTTTCTCGACTTTCTGACGATGGACTGTGTTTTTTTGGCCGAACTTTCAAAGTAAAGGTTTTTTATGTAAGCATTGCATGTCTACATTACATACATATACATTTGATTGTAATTCCAATTAACAAAATGATATAGATATATATCTAGGTGGTTCTGCAGAGATGGTGATGGTGGTTGGGAGTCCATAAGACGCCCAACAAGTCACATTGGGCCGTCATAGGAAAGGACCTCCTCTCTCTCTCTCTCTCTCTCTCTGTCTCTCTCTCTCTCTCTCTCTCTCTCTGTGATCTTTAATAACTCACTTCCTGTCTGAGAAGGAAACAAAGCATGACCTTTTTCTAAGATGTCAGAGCGATTACGAACGTCCGTCCCTGTACAGTAGCGCGGGAACTGGAGAGGGGAGATGATGTGTTACGGGTGGTCCGGTAGCCAAATGGATGGAAACCGCCCCACACAGTAATGAAGTAGAAATTACGCAGAACTGCATGGAAATGCCAGCCCAGCAGAACCGAGAGCAAATGAGTAGCAGGCTTGGCTTCTGACCCGCTTCTGAGCGCATGTCGGTTGGTACCGCTGTCCGACGGCCCAGTTTGGGAACACGGACACAAGTGAATGACTTTATTGACAACACATGGTGAAATGGCGTGCGTGCGTGTGTCTGCGTGTGTGTGTGTCTGTCTGTGTCTGTGTGTGTGGTTAGCGATATAAAAAAAACAATAAATCCTGGCGAGAGGAGACATCTTTAATTCCAAGGCACACAATGATACCACAAACAAACAAATACATAAATTAAGTTGCGGTAACCAGATTGCAAAATAGATTTTCTAAAACCTCCGTTCCGCTCGAGGTGAAATGCGTATCCCCGGACAACCAGAGGGAAACTAGCTGCTACTTTGTCAAGACGCGGACGGAGCTCATGCAACACTGATTAGTTTCGGGGAAAACGCTAATACTTTCCCAGTAGAGACAGCGAACTGGACGTCCGCCTGTGTACTCCAAATATTTAGGGCTTAATGTAAAACCTTGCGAGGCCAAGTGTCTTTTGTCAAACCTTTTCTCGTGTCTGCTGCTTTTTTTTTTCTCGAAGACGTGAGATCAATGTGTTTTTTAGCAGATAGCTGGACGTTAATGGAGGAATGAGGCGCTGCTTCCATGAGGGAGGGGGCTGAGCGTCCACAGACCCTCTTGGCCAGGACACAACACATACGTGTACGTGCGTGCGTGTGTGTTTCCATGTGTGTGTGTATATGTATTGTAAATACTCAGACATGCGTTTCTGTCAGGTCAGATATAAGCGGCGGGTTTTCTTTCGGCTTTGCCGTTGAATGCATTTGATGCAAACGCTCTTTATAATGAGTATGTGTGCGTGTGTGTGTGTGTGTGTGCGTGTCTTCGATAATGACCTTGCAGAGCAGCGAGCTCACGGTGGTGCATGCGATGAAGAGTACAACAAGCGGTGAAGGAACATGGAAGTGTATTCGTCGTCTGTTGTGCAGTTAGTATTTATTGTGCAGTTAGTATTTACTCTGGGTGAGCTGGAGGTCTGTCTCGGCGCTGGAGGCAGCTGTTGCCGTCTGGCCGCAGAATTATCAGCCCACAAACACACAAAACAAAAAAGGTCGGTCTGCTTGTCTGAACCTTCCTCCTCGGGCCACGCGGCTTACCGTCTTTCGTCTCTCTCTCTCTCTCTTTCTCTTTCTCTTTCTCTCGGAAACAAAAAAAGTTTGTTGTGGTCGCTCGGCTGCAGAAGGACCATCCTGGTTCTGCGCCAGGATTACAAGAGTGCTTTACAATAAGACAAGAGTGTATATTTTTTTGCGAGGGCTGTGTTTGGCCCCGGCTAAACAATCTCTGGCTACCGCTGATTGGATATCGTATTCGGGAAAACAAACACTGTTTGTTTTTACATTTGCATTTAGCAGACTTTTTTTTAAATCCGAAGTGACTTACAATCAATACTGAAGCAACTACAAAAAGCTTAAGTTCTGCACAACCAAGTTTCTAAAGAAACAGACTTAGTGCAGAGTAGCTCCAGGTTTCAGACAGGAGGTTGTTCTTTGTTGGAGACACAACAACTGTATTGTAATGGAGAAAAAAGTCGGCTCCTTGTAACCGGTGACCAGATACTTTCTCAGCGGCTTCGGTTGTCGGTGTGTCTTCAAGTGTCCCATGTGTATTTGGAGACTGGGGAAACGCTTCTGGCCGCTGCGGTTTTTTTCACTGGGAGCGGTCGGAGCGGCGTTGCCATGCCGTAGACGAGGTTCGGGTCAAGAAGGATGTGGAGAGGTGGTCTCTGCCCGGCGACAGCCGAGTAATAAGTTGCTTGTTGTTGTGACCTCACCGCTAACTCATTTTAGAGGCGATCTGCCGGACGCATTGTTGCTCTCCGCTCACACACACACACACACACACACACCGGCATGCTGTTGACTCACGATGCAGGGGTAACACGCACACACACGCACACACGCACGCTGATCATATTTGGTGACTCCATCTGAATGAAATCTGATGAGATAAATAATACATGCCTTTAAATTATATCCCCATCCCCATATTCCTCATGTGTATCTGGTGGTGGTTAAAACCTGCGTTGCGTAACGCCTCGCTTCGTTCCTCCCAAGCATTAGACCAACCAGAGCTTGATACTGTTCACTCTTATTTCATGAATTATTATTATTATTAAATGCTCTAACTGTTTTATGACATTTTTTTCAAAATCACCTGTTTAGACAACCATATGCGTTTACACGTATGCGTGTATTTTTGTCTTGTGTTTTATCTGCCTTTCATTGTGTTATATCACTGTTAAGCACTTTGTAAAACACAGTGCTATTAACAAAGTCTTAAACCTATCCCCATTATTCATATTATTTTGAAAGCGTCGGCTAAACCCTCGTTCCCTTTGTGTCGTTCCTCTCCTCCCCACCCAGGATCCGGCCGCTCCCCCTGCACCCGGTCCAGAACCAGCAGTATGTGATGAAGCCCAAGTACTACCACATGCACAGCTCCCACACGCAGACGCACGTCCAGCCGCAGCCCGACAAACCGGTGCCGCTGGCGGGCGGACACAACGGCCTCCATGGTGAGTCGGCTCCGGGGGACACAACATCTGTTGGAAGTGAAACACATCTGTATATCTGCCACATCTGCCATATTCTGCTCTCTGGTAGAGCCCTGTCCAAACCCGTCCTGCCAAATTCTGCTCTCTGGTAGGACCAGATTTAGAGATAATTATCCCGCTTATTACACGACTTACTAAAGAAATCAATCTTTTGTCGCAAAACAGAAAATAATTTGATTGATTTAAAAAGAAAAAATAGTCTGTTAGAGTCTACTGTTGGAAATAGCGTCCATAGCAGTGGTCTGTTTTTCATAGCAGCGGTCTGCTATTTGGAAATAACAGAACAGTTAAGAGCTATAATTTGAGCGTAATTCGTTAGAAATGCCATAGCTATTATATCGAGATGTTAGACCGCTCCCTGCTCATTTCCGACCAATCAGGGCGTCTCTTCCCTGATTGGTTCGGGGGAATCCATCTTGTGTGTGAATGCGGAGAAACGTAGGGAAGTGGGGAGGAGGAGAAGAGGGAGGGGACATTTTTTTGGTTATTTAGTTTCCATAACTTTCTCTATCCCGCTGTTCTCCGCTCGCTCTCAAGAGTGGTAGAAATGTAGATGCGAAAAATCGACGTAAATATACTCAACAGCTGAGGTAGACATTAGGGACGGTATATCATCGAAAGCATACGTTGTCTCGTCGGCGTTGCGGTTGCGGTTGTTCTCGCGGTTGTTCTTGGCCAACGCTTCGACTTCACACAGTCCAACTATGTTCCTGAAAGGAGTTTTCATCCCGATCCATCTTGTCGTGTTTTAAGCCTCCGCATCATCCGTCTGTCCGGGTGACACGGATACGGGTCAAAGGTCGACCTACAGTACATCAGCGCGCGAGAGTAGATGAATGAACGTTAAGATTAGAAACCTGGAGACTCTGGGGGAGATGGAGGCCGACGCGGAGGCCGGGGACCTCAGGTTACGTCGGCGAGGGGAAGATGTTCTGCGCTGGCGGAGGGTTTGAGGTTCAGGATGACAAACGGTTCGCTGGCTCATAGCGTAACGCTTTGTTTTTGTAATAATTATTTGTTCTTTTGTCCGACGCGGTGATGCGGGTATCAGAGCGAACACTACAATACAGACGGTACAAAAAAGGAGTGAAATGAATTAATGTTTTTGGTTTTTGGTCAACGGTGTGCTTACAACAGACACTTTTATTCGACAAATGAAAGATGGATTAATAAAGTGTCTGAGTGAGTGTCTCCGTACAGTATATATCTATCTCTATACTGTTAGATATCCGCACGTTAGGTATAATATAGGCAATATAAAATAAAATACCCAGAGACCCTTGGCTTGAAGAGTCTCTATCATGGAGACCGGCTCTGATCCGCTCGCGGTCGGACTGCGTTCTGCCTGTTAAAACCCCTTCTGTCTCCTTGTTTTCCATTTGTACAGCAGATAAGAGCGGCTGGGCCTCGTCCCTTCTCCGTCTCCCTCCCCAACTTCATCAACGCATACTCAGACACAGACACACACACACACACACACACCGCACCGTGGCGATGTATGGAGTAATGGCTGTAATGAGATAAAGACTTAAGCATTACCTGCTGCACAGGGCTGTCCAGAATGAATTATTACACTCATTCTCTAAAGGCAAATACAGGCCAGGGGAGCGGGGGGGGGGGGGGGAGAGAGCATAGGGGAGATAGAGAGGGAGAGGGGCGGGAGGGGGGGGGGGGGGGGAGAGAGAGAGAGAAAGAGAGAGTCGACAGTGCAAAGTGTACCTGTGGCACGTACTGGGAACACCTCTCGGTTTTGAGAACAACAACAAGTGTCTTGGAGAGATATCAACTGCACACACACACACACACACACACACACACAGCCAGCCCATTAGCGGACGTTACCACATCATCTTCCGCTGTCTGAGTACGACGACAGCTCTCACCTCAGCACAGAGCCGCACCATAGCTGTCAACATCAGGGGTTTTTCAAAATAAAAGGCATTTCCCACCAGCCCTACCGCTGTACTGTAGACACCCCCCCCCCGCATTTAGACAAGGGTACACACACAGCGAATCCTAAAGTCACCGCTTGCTTTAAAAATATCAAGGATTTGGGTTAACTAGGTCCTATATTAAGTACGTGACACGGCACACGGTATACACAGTACTACATGCTGCATCTGGCGGCTACAGCTTTCTCTGGCTTAGCGGCTTTTCCGTTTTCCGGGCTTTCTGGGTTATTGATTTCAGAGATAATTCAGTGTTTCTTTGACAAAAGCACTGCGGAGTTCCTTCCCAGGCGTATCCGACTCAAACCGGTGATTGGACGGCGGGTTATAAATGAAAGCCGTTGGATTTTTTTTTTTGGACTTGGACTCCCAAGGGTGAGGCCATAGCTTTGTGAATATCGAATAAGAAAATTGGGAAGAGCCCAACAAGACCGCCCCAGAAACTGCGCTGTCCTGGTTTTACACGGATGTGTTTGTTACTAAAGTAGACCCACATCCTCATCCAAAGCCACCGTCAATACTCTCACGACTCTCACATCGGCAGACCGCGTCTCACATCGCCTCACCTCAGAAAGCCCGAGGCAGCCATTCGATTGGCTGTGAGTTTTAAGAAATCCCCACTTCCAGGAAAATCTATATTCAAACCCTCATTCCCCCCCCCCCCCCCCCCCCCTCACACATTTCATTGGTTATAAGTGTGATGAAAGCTCCCTCTCTCTTTCCTTGTTGACTTTTTTGCAATCAAAAAAACAACTCGTCAGCCAATCTCTTGCAGTTGGACTGCAGCGGAGCAATAATAACAGCAACAGATTGAAAGTGAATATGCGGCGGCGGCGGCGGCGGCGGCGGGTCGTCTGGTCCTGAGGGGGGCCGGGTCTCGCCAGGTGAGCCAGCCGGGTCTCGCCAGGTGAGCCCTCTGAGATCTGGCCTGCGCTTCTCTGGCAGCTTCCCAACTCACGAACGCACCTGCAGCAGTTCTTCATTCTGTTGCTGCAGCCATGCAAGAGGTGCCCACTGGGATGATGCCCAGGTGGGTTAGGGAGTAGGAGAGGAGGAGGGGTGGGGTGAGGCGAGGGCAAAAGGAGAGGAGAAAATGAACACAAAGGAGGTGAAAGTCTTTATGGCAGGAGGAGGAGGAGGTGGTAATTGGTTTTGCCGAGGGGGGGAGAATGGGTTCAATGCTGCGATTTTGGGGAATCGTTGAAGATGAGTCAAATATAAAAAGTGAGTAAATGTAGGGTTGGGTCTCGGGTCTAGGCTTGGGTTCCAGGAAAATGTGTTCAGATTTATAATTTCAAGGTGTGACTGAATAAGACAAGTGTTGAAGTACTGTGTTTCTCTGGGAGCAGCCCTGCAGGCTGAATTAACAGGGCTGGCTTTATTCTAGTCTGCGTTCTCCGTAGAAACGTGTGTGTGTGTGTGTTCTCTGTCTCTCTGTCCGTCTGTCTACCTCCCTGTCTCTGTCCAGACAGCCTATCATCACCTCGTCTACCAGGCCTGGAGAATCCATTCCTCCTCTCCCTCTCCTCTCCTCCTCTGTTCCTCTCCTCCTCTTGTTTTCTTTCCTCTCCTCTCCTCTCCTCTCCTGTCCTCTCCTCTCCTCTCCTCCACTCCCTCCTCTCCTCCTCTTCCTCCTCTCACTCTCTCCCTCCCACTGGAATTAGCTTTCGAATACAGCTTTCGGTCCTCGCCAGCTCAGTATCGAAAACAAACCACTCAGACGGCGCGTATTCGCAATGCATAAACAGGCGTGACGCGACCGATGTAACGAAATGTACGTCGTTACATCACACACACACACAGTGGGAACAGTGCAGTCGTAACAAGTGTAGTAGTAAAGCTGCATCTTCATCCCAGACCTGTTCTCTCTCTCCTGTTCAGCAGACACTGGTTGCTGGAGGTGAGGGACCTCAGGGAACGCGATACGTACGAAGCAGCTCACTGGTTTTTTGGGGGGGCTCTGTTAGCGTAATGTCTCCTGCAGTCTTCCTGTTGGCGTAAGCAGAAACACGCGGGCGTTCGGCTAAGATGTATTACACTGTGGATATTAAAAAAACGTTAGAAATAGTACTTTTTGGTACGAGCTACTCATTCTGCCGCACGGGGGGAGGCGTCTCACTATTTACTATTTAGTCGTTTAGTTCGATTTTTTTGTTCGATTTTAAAACGATAAGCGTAAATATTTGTTGAATTTTGGTCAACCTTATATGTGTCGGTTGACAATAGACATACGTAACAAATATTTATATTTTATATATTTCCGTCTATTTTTCACGTTGTCATTTTAGTATTAAAATGGAAGAAGCCGAGATCCCCTTAGCTTCTTCCATTTTAAGCCCCTTTCCACTGCAATTACCGTCACAGGATCCGACGCCGGGGTCCCACAGAGGTCCACAGCAGCCGGCGGTGGAGGAAATATCCCGGGAAGATAAATGACATAAATATATATACATTTATATACAGAATTATCACAGCCGCCTAAACACTTAGCGCTATGTCCGAGCGTGTTTATGAAACCTTGTGGATATCTATGTCCCGTATATCCCTGATATAGCGACAACAAAAACACGCGGGTGTTGACATTTTGTCCGTTTTAACCGCGTCGTCGTCGTTCATCCCGGCGGCCTAATCGCCGGCTTTTCCTGAACCTTGGAGGTAAATATTTAGTCATGTGGGAGCCGGTAGCGCCGTGGTTTCTCTACCTCTCGATAAACAGAGCTACTAGCTCCTGGCACCGCTCCCGGCGTCCACCCGCTCACTGCGTCCGCCGCCTTCTCAGACCGAAATCCTCGGGGGTTTTAGCGCTGGTGGCGACGGGACCGACGGCGGGGTCTTTGATAATGGGCTCGGACCCGGCGGCGTGAAATATAAAGGAGGGCCCCTGGCGGGTCCCCGCAGAGTGAGGAGGGGGGTGGGCCGGTTCTGGTCGGGTAGGGGGGTATAACCTGTGTGTTATGAACAGGATAGTGGCGTAGGTAACCGCGGGAGAAGTGGTGGTGTGAGTCAGTGGGGGAGCCAGTCAGGGCTGGTTTTCTCTCCGGTGTGTGACTTCATCCTCAAAGTGTGGAGTCGGAGCTGTGATCCCTCTGGTGTGTGTGGGCACAAGGAAAATACATCTGGGGATCTTTCTTTCTTTTTTTTCCTTTTTTTTCCCGCTCGCTCTGCTGCCTGCCTGTGAGCCGAGGTGCCGAAAACTTTGGGATCATTTTGTTGGAAGAAGTTTCACCACCAGAAAAAAAAAGGGGGCGTGGGAGTACAGAAATGAGGGAAAGTCGAGGAAAGAAAACAACAAGAGTCTTAGTGTTTGGTATGAACCATGGCACCGCGATACGCCACTAACCCACTTCTGTGGGGCGCTGCCCTCCGGAGGGATACCTGGAGCTCATCCCAGAGTTGTGTTTGCTGAACTCTTTCTCTCTCTCTCTCTCTCTCTCTCTCTCTCCCTATTTCTCTTCTGTGGCAGCACTTTTCCCCTTAGCGATTCCCCGCCAGATTTAGGAGCCGCCGAGGAACCGAGGAACTCTCACAAAAGAGACAGAAGAGAAGGGTTTCAGTCAGGAGAAGCTCAGGGGGGGGCTGGAGGCGTTTTGCGTGCCATGTGATAAAAAAAGACGACAAAAAGAGACAAAATCCCCACTGATTGACACCTAATGGATCTACAGCTCGTTAACCTCTACCTCCTCCTCCTCCCCCTCCTCCTCCCCCTCTCCCTCCCCCTCGCGGCGGCCCTGGTGTACCCGCCCGCAGTGAGCAACCACACGGGGCGCATCAAGGTGGTGTTCACGCCCACCATCTGCAAGGTGACCTGCATGAGCGGCCGGTGTCACAACAACTGCGAGCTGGGCAACACCACCACCATCATCAGCGAGAACGTCCACGGCACCGACACGCTGACCGCGCCCAACTTCAGAGTAGGTGAGTAGGTGTCTTATTATTATTTACTACTACATACTCTTTTTATTCATTTTAGTCGTTCGGCAGATGCTTTTATCCACAGCGATTCGGGTGCAATGTCGTCAAGGAGCAGGTAGGGGTTAGATAGGCGTCCGGCTGTGCTGCGCTGTGGTTGAGGATTTCATTCAGGTTGCTTGACCAACAGTTGAAACGTTGACATTGTCTTCTTCCTCAACCTGGTTTTGGGGACAATGTTGCCTCGAAAAATAAGCAGTTTCAGTTGTAATGTCAAGATGAGCATCCATCTTAAACACCCGCAGTCCATATCCCAGTGGATCCTTCCTTGAGCCGGATGCCCATCTTTGCTGAAGGACGCCTACAGGTAGACTGTGGACATTGAGGGATTCGAACCCAGGACCTTTCGGCTGGGAGTAGGGAACACCCTACTACCGCTACACCATCCTGCCCCCCACTGTGTCTGTCAGTTTATCATCTCCTAGATCCTCGATCTTCACGTCTTCTGCTACGACAAGACGCTCTCTCTCTGCCCGAGTGTCGAAGAGCGTTTACGCTCGGCTTAAGTTGTGCTACAAACACGACCCTGGGTCCCGGCGAACGCCGCGTCGGGTCGTTTACAATCCTGTCTGGGTGTTTGCGTAAAGCATTTCGCCGTTGTTTAGCTTTCAGAAGTGAATGAAACGGAAGCAGCAGCGACGTAGCCGGAGACAGAGCCGGCCGGTCGTGCGTCAGCACGGTGTGAAAAGACGTGCCCTAGATCTTCTGAGTGCGCACTTTAACGCCACACTAGATTTGAGTGTACACTTTCACGCTACACTTTGGCCCCGGCGCGGTGGGGGGACTGGAGGAGCGCGGCGCTCGGCAGCGCAGCGCGTTACGTGGGTGTTCTCTAATGCCTTGCGCAGGCGGGCCGTCTGGTCTTTCAGGCTGTCTCACGCCATAAAAGGAGACTTGCCGTGTCTCTCACTTTCTCTCGTACACACGCACGCGCCGGGCGAGCCAAGCGGGGAGGAATTCCTGTCTGACTCAGCAGAACACATCGGTATGACTGGGTAACCACCAGAATAACAGGGCCGAGTCATTATGTTTAAACCCTGTAGCCCCCAGAACCCACTCGCAGTTCGGCTCTCCGGTGACCGGTACGGGATCCTGTAAACAAAAGAGTGAAATGTGAATTAAGTTGGCTGAGGAGGGTTAACCCGCGAGAAGAGGAACTTATGCTCTCTTTTGCTAGTACTGCCTTCGTACCAAAGTGCAAAATATATAACAAGAAATCTATAATATTATACATCAGAGGAAAAGCCACAGATGCGTACATCCTACATCCATATCTAGTCATATCATATCTAATATATTCATTACAGTCTTATGCCTTAGATATGTCCACTCACGACTTAGAGTCATAATGTCAAGAGCTAATTGATGACCATTGAACACTTTGTTTGGCCCGTGACCCCATTTCTAGCTCTGGAAATGTTTGCAACCCCAACTTTAACTTTAATCTGCAGCCAAACAAATTGTTTTTATCCGGTCTACATCTGCCGGTAATATCAATGTCCCGGTGAATGTAATGGCATCGCTCTACTACACACTAAGTGATTAGTAGTAGTTTGCCCGTGGCGATGAATCATTAGGTAGTCAGTTTGTATATACAGGACGTCTATGAGACCTTTAAAACAAATATAAAAGGTTAATCAAGTATTTATATCAAATATCTATAGCTTATGTCAGCAATCAAGGGGACCCATGGTGGGGTCTGGACCCCCAGGTTGGGAACCCCTGCCATCGAACCTTCCTCTGAGTGCAGAACAAATGTGCTCAGTGTCCTTGGAAGTAAAAGTAGCCTGTGTGTGTGCTATACAGCCATCCTGCCATGACAAGAGCTTGGCAGCTGGTACTTATGTTTTACTGTGCGCTTTTATTTTGAAGTTTTTCCCTGAAGAGAGGCTGCTGTTGTCATCAGACACGGAGGTCATGTGACTGTCTGAGGTACCTGGCATGCACTTCAACTCCCCCTACCTGTCCAGACATGTCCTACGTCCTTGAAAGTCTCTCCCCTCCTCTCCTTCTTTAAATGAAATCTTTAAATTCTCTCTCTCCCTCTCTCTCTCTCCCCCCTCGCTCCCTTTTGCTCTCTCTTCTTTCAATTCTCCCTCCCTCTCTTACCCTCTCTGCTCTCTCTGCCTCCCTCTATAAATTCAATCATTTCTCAGTTGAACTCTCTCCCCCGTCCGTCCTATCCTCGCTCTCTCAATTCAACCTCTCCCCCCTTCTGTCCCTCTCTCTCCTCTCTCTCTCTGTCTGTCTAAGTTAACCCCCCCCCCCCTTCTCTCCCTCCCTCTCTCTCCTCTCTTGTCTTGGCTGATGGGGCATCGGCTGGCTGTTGAGGAAGTGTGTGTTTATTTATTAGATATGATTAGATAGCATTACATTAGGGTTAGGGTAAAGTGTTAACCCTAACACTTTATGGTATTGATCTGATGTGTGTGTGTGAGTGTGTATTCCTACTGTGTGTGTGTGTGTGTGTGTGTGTTGGTGGCAGAAACCAGAGCACTTGGGTTTACATTGAGAGTAGAAAGTGTTGAGTTGAACAAGACAGTAGAAAAGAGCGGGAAGCGCTTCTGGACTGATTTACGAGCTGGCTGTGGACCGCTGCTCCACACACACACACACACACACACACACACACACTTGTCTTTCACACTCCAGTCCAGACTATATCACACGTTTTTATTTTATAGCTTTTCTGTGCTAGTTTTTTCTAGTTTCTCCGAGTGGGTCTGGCTCTTTAAGGAGGGACAGTGGACATGAACAGCTCTCAGTCTCAGCTCGTCTCCCAAAACCATCAGACCAGCGATAGTGATTCACTTCCCGGCGAATGACTCATCATGAGTCACCCTTCAGATATCCGCTCACGGTGCTGATGCCACCCCCTTCCAGCCCCTCAGCCCATACTCCCCACCATTCCTCTCATCTTCTGGCCATGTTTCACCTTCACTTTCACACTCTCTCTCACTCTCTCTCTCTCTCCGGTGTCGTACCAGAGTGAGGACAGACCGGAGAGCGTTGCTTTGAAAGAGAGAGGGAATGGCGTGGTGTAGCAGAGCACCTGCGGTCGCCGCATGGCAGGCTGCCTGTGCGGTGAGCGCGCTGGGTCGTATCTCGTTGCTGAACAGACCGGCAGATATAAACGCCGTGCGGTGGTCATTCCTCATCACACCACAGGTGGTTTGCAGTAAAACTGTCCGGCGGACTGTGGTGGTCGGGGGATGTGGTGCTTCTAACAGGGCTCGTACATCAGAGTGCATCATGGGGATTTTTTGTTGGCCATATTGAGAGGACTCAAGAGAGTTGTAGTTCTGTAAAATCCACATTTACCAACATAAATATACCGTAACCTCGGCTAATTAAAACTTTGTTTGCCACGTCTCGCCAGAGAAACGCTGGGGCCGTGTCAAACAACAATGCCTCTCCCCATCATGACGAATCATTTCGCGATGAATGACTAAACTATGACCAAAAAAAACAGGACTACCAACACAATAACTAACATTACAACGCTCCCATGCTCCCAAAATGGCCCAATTAGTGGTTCTAAGGAGGTCAGAGGCAGTTGGGTTGGGGGTGGAGGTGGAGGTGGTGGGGGGTATGGATGGAGCTGGCAGGACGGATAGTGGTGGAGGCCAGAGGCAGTGGGAGGCACTGGGAGGCGGATGTGGTGGTGGTGGTGGATAGAGGTGGTGGGGGGTGGAGGTGGTGGAAGTGCTGTGAAAGTGGCCTCATTCAGCAGGTGGTTTCCATTTGCCACCTGTAGACCTAGTGGTTTTTTTTTTTACTTCTCAAGTGTAAAACGGTTTTGTTTTGGCCGGAGGTTGCCCTTCATCTCAATGGGTGTTGAAATGACGATGATGATGATGATGATGATGATGATGATGATGATGATGATGATGATGATGATGATGATGATGACGAGGGTGCATTTAGACCGGGAGAACAAAGAGTTCGAATAGCAGGGCGGTGAGGTTGCGATGACATCTGTTTGGCTTTTTTAGTGTGTTTATTTTTTTGGAGCAATAGAGCAAGAGAAGAAGGAACAAGAAAGAAGAAATATGGAAATTGAAACAGGATCTAAAAGGGAGCGATAAAGACGGAGACGGAGAGAGGGAAAGAGCGGAAGAAACAAAAATTAGAGGACAAGAGTGAGAGATCAAAAGGAGAGGAGCAGGGGGCAGATGAAGCTTGGAGACGAGGCGCTGCGAGGCGGATCAGAGATGTGTGGCTCCGGCTGTGTTATTGTCGCCATAATGAGCGGGTTGTGGTCGGATAGATTGATTGTCTCTGTTATTATGTGTCACCACTACAAATCCTCAGAGAACGCAGGCTCTTGCCGGAGGGCATGACACCAGAGTAAACAAAAGGCTGTGGCTTCAATGACCAGTGTGGCCCAAAACGTTCAATCATGGCAGGAGAGGAAAGTCCATAGTTAAGTGTGCGTGGAAACGTTCGCTGGTCTTCTCCTAGCTCCAGACTGAGTGACTGACTCCTGGGGTTTCAGCAGACGATGGTAGAGGCCTTTTCTGAGGCCCGAGCCACAGTGCAGTTGAAGGATGACATGGCCAGGTTCTCCCCCGAGAATCAAGGTTCCTCCCCCGAGAAACCCCTGGTAGAACCAGCAGGTTCTACCAGGGTTTCTTTGGGGCTCTTTATGATTACAGTAGCAGTAAAAAGCGGTTTTTCCAGGATTCTTCAGGGTTCTCCATGGCTATTTTAGAAAGTGTCAAGGGCCTCCCCCACTGGCAGCAGTCGTTCATATGGACTTCCTGTAGTCCTTCTTGTTGACTTCCTGTAGTCCTTCTTGTTGACTCCCTGTAGTCCTTCTGATTGACTACCTGTAGTCCTTCTTGTTGACTTCCTGTAGTCCTTCTTGTTGACTTCCTGTAGTCCTCCTTGTTGGCTTCCTGTAGTCTTCCTGTAGTCCTTCTTGTTGACTTCCTATAGTCCTTCTTGTTGGTTGACTTCCTGTAGTCCTTCTGATTGACTTTCTTTAGTCCTTGACTTCCTGTAGTCTCTCCTGTTGGCTTCCTGTAGTCTCTCTTGTTGGCTTCCTGTAGCCATCCAGTCTCTCTTGTGGACTTACTGTAGTTTTCCTGTAGACTTCCTAGACTTGCTTTCCTCTTCCTGTTGGCTTCCTCGTGTAGTCTTCCTGTAGTCTTTCTTATTGACTTCCTGTAGTCTTCCTGTAGTCTTTTAGGCTTTCCCGAAGGAACTCAAAAAGGAGGGATGAGGAATATTCCCTCAGTATTCATATCGTCACACACGGTTGAGGACTTCATGCAGACACACCCGAAGCTACGCACATGTGCATTCAAACGCGGACAAAACCCGGCCGACATGCAGTCTGGCTGACACACCGTGGCGTTTGTCTTGACATAGACTCTGAACAACGCAGAGACAGACGGACTCCCCCCCCCCCCATATGAAATATAGATATATTTATGCAGCCTTTTACTCTGCTAAAGTACCTACCACTGTGTGGAGGATAGAGAGGACTAGCTGCCTGACATTCACTGCGCACCACAGACATTTCTTTGTGGCTGAATAAACCTTGAGTGGCTGACAGACAGATGGACGGACCGATAGGCAAGCAGGCAGACAGGCAGACGGTAAGGTGGACAGTCAGATTGCATTTTGGTGTCCAATTGTAAGTTCAGTGTTATCGTAAGTCCAGGCTTCCTGTGAAAACTAGGAAATCAGTTTAGAGAAAACATTACTTGTTGTTGTTTTAGTTTCTGCAGTTTTTGTGAGTAAAAAAAATAAATGGGTGTATTGTCAATGATGATGGTGATAATGGCTTTTAGAAAATGCCAAACTTACTTACATAAATTAGTTGTTGTCGAAATGCTTTTACTGAATTAATGAATGTTCTTTCTTTCTTTCTTTCTCTTTTTCTGTCTGTCTGTCTCTCCCTCCCCCCTCTCTCTCCCCCTCTCTCCCCCCTTCCCCCCCCCAGTGGTCTGCCACCTCCCCTGTATAAACGGAGGTAAGTGCAGTGCCAGGGATAAGTGCCAGTGCCCGCCCAACTTCACTGGAAAGTTCTGCCAGATGGTGGTTCAGAGCGGCGGACAGCACCATCAGAGCGGCGGCTACGGCCAGACCCATGTGCACGCCACGCACACGCTGCCGCTGACCTACAGCAACGGGCAGAAGTCCGGTAAGGGGAAGAGGCGGGAAAATTGAGAACAATTGAGAGGAGGGAGGAGGACTTGGCACGGTGGCCATCTTGGGGAAAGACGATGAACCTTAAGTTTAACCGCTTTTCCATTTTGGACTAAGTGCATTCATGTTTTTGTGGCCATTGTATTTAATATTTATAATTTAGCAGAGGTTTTTATCCAGAATGACTCACAGTGAATTATTTTGTATTGATACATTAAGGAGCAGGTAGGGGTTAGGATGTCCACAGGTGGACCGTGGGGACATTGTGATA
This sequence comes from Merluccius polli, assembly GCA_030340625.1. Classification (NCBI taxonomy): domain Eukaryota; kingdom Metazoa; phylum Chordata; class Actinopteri; order Gadiformes; family Merlucciidae; genus Merluccius; species Merluccius polli. The sequence continues at coordinate 18,614 of JAOPHQ010000099.1, read as the reverse complement.
TATCACTACTCTGCCCCTTGTATGTCCCCTTAAGAAGAAGAAGAGAAAAGCCAGAGTAATAAAGTATCTAATTAGATATAGGCCCAAATATATAGATATAGAAAAGTCTGTCTTTTGTTCAGTCTTTTGTTTCCTCCACGTCCATTGTATATGGATACACACTACCCTGCTACCCTCTAGTGACATCACAAGTGGGAGTGTCCACCCACATGTAGCATGATAGGTCAGCCGAGTTGGTACAGTCCACCGGGTAGGCTGGCAGACTGATCTCGTCATCGTACATCTGGGTGGACACTCCCACTTGTGATGTCACTAGAGGGTTGACATCACAATTGAATGAAACGCTTGTAATGGCTCATCACACTCACACCTGGTGGGAAAGTATTGGTCCTTTAACACCTCTGCTAAACGACATGTACATGTCCTGCGTTGTCTCCAGTGAAGTTTAGCCCGGGCATCGTCAACATCCACGTGAAGCACCCCCCAGAGGCCTCCGTCCAGATCCACCAGGTCTCCCAGATGGACGCCCTGGACCAGGCCTCCCAACTGCCCCAGACCGGCTCCTCCTCCTCCTCCTCCTCCAGCTACACCTACCACCACGTGGAGAGCAGCCAGAAGGTCCGCCACAGCATGATGTACCCGGCGCAGCACGGCTACAAGGGGCCGCACGCCTACCAGCCGGTCACCTCCAAGAGCCAGCTGGGCCGCTGCTACCAGGAGACCACCGGCAGCCAGGTAGGGGAGCGCTAACAGCTAAACAGGCTAGCGGCTCAGGTCCGAAAGTTTCTGTCATAACAAGCTAATAAAGTTTTAGGTAGGGGAACGCTAAGGTGACCAGATTTCTTAAATGAAAAACGGGGGCAATTGTAGTTTGCCGGGTCCATATATCAACGTAATATCTGATGTTGTTGGGGACATATTCACATTTTGTCTATTCTTATCGGTACATGACCAATGGTTTACTATTATGTGTTTTTAGCTTTGGTAAACCAGCCAAACACAGACCAAAGTAGCTTCTGGAATAGGGAATCATTCTGTATTGTATTGATAGCGTATTGTTTGTCATCTGTCATGACTGCTTATGGTATAAAGTCGATAGTCTGTCTCGAAATTAATTATTCATCAGCAGGCTAGAACCCTTGCCATTTCAAAATCTATTCATATATTTAATAAAATCCTTTTTTTTTTTTTAAACGGGGACCTTTCAGGGGACATCTCCAACCGGGGGACAGGCCACCAAAAACGGGTAGTGTCCTCGAAAAAATGGGGGGGCGTCTGGTCACCCGACGCTAACAGCTAGCAGCTTAGCCTGAACGTCTCCGTCATCACAAGCTAATAAAGTTTCTGTCGTCGCCACGCGCTAGCGAGGCTTGTCATAACAAGCTCAGAAAGCCGCTGTTGTAAAAGGTATTAGTCGTAAAAAAAATTTAAAAAATCATATTTATTTATGCAAATCGTAAAGCGGAGGGGAGGGGGGGGACTGTATTTGAGCAAGGTAGTCGGCCTGATGAGCTGTTCGTGTGCACGGCGAATTAAAATAAACCAAATAAAAAGGTTCCTCGATTTAGCCTTAAGATCCAGGGAAAGCAGAGACACTTTTTTTTATTCCTCACACCATCTGTCAACGTTTCTTTCTTGGAGTGAATAAAAGCGGTCGGCCTTCTGCCCGCACCGCCACACCTACGGGTCTGTTTCGCTATCCAAACACGGCCCGCAGTAATAGGGGATGTTAGAGATACGAAAACGCACGCAAATCGCTATCTAAGTCACTCAGGGCTTTCTGTTTCTTTTTTTTTTCTTTTTTTAATCGAACTAGGTTCGGTGTATGCCATTTAAACAGAGATCTTATTTGGAAATGAACCTTTTGTGCGCCTCGAGTCGCCCCGGCTGAGCCTGTCTGTCTGTCGAGCCCCAGTATAAAACCGAGGCTATTACCGATATCGCAAAACATCGCCGCGCTTATCTGTGTGGGATCGGCGGTTCATTTGGTGTACGTTTTACCGCCCGACAGACTGCGCGGCGATAAGCAGACTGTCGGCCGGCGAGAGGTAGCGAGGCAGATGGAGAGATAGGGAGGGAGAGGGAGGGAGGATTTTGTCGCTCTTATCTTTGTGTTTCCACCTGGCCCTGTGTTTGAAGTGTGTCTGTATTGTGTCTACATTGTGTCTTGTTGAACATTGTGTGTGTGTTTCCTATTTAATTCTATTGCTTTTTCGAGGTAAGTATTTTCTCGTGTCATTATATGTCTTTTATCTTTTCATTTCATCTCTCTGGCGTAGTCTCCCTTCTTTTTTATTATTTCTTCGCCGTTTTTTTTTCTTTCCTGCTGCTCTCTTCATCTCTAAATCTCTCTGTCTCTCTGTCTGTCTGTCTGTCTGTCTCTCTCTCTCTCTCTCTCTTTCGCTCTCTCTCTCTGACATCTTAATTTCTGTTCCTGCTAGTATCTGGTTCTCACTAATCTTCTCCTTTTTCTGTGTGAATGTGTGTATGCGTGTGTGTGTGTGTGTGCTTGTGTGTGTGTCTGTCTGTCTTTCTGTCTGTGCCTTTGTGTGTCCATGATGATGTGTGTGTGTATGTGTGTCCATGCTGCTGATGTGTGTGTGTATGTGTGCCCATGCTGATTTGTATGTGTGTGTGTGTGTGTGTGTTCCTCCCCAGTGTGGGAAGGCTCTGCCGGGCCTCAGTAAGCAGGACGAGTGCTGTGGGTCTGTGGGGACGTCCTGGGGTTTCCACAAGTGCCAGCAGTGTCCCAATAAACCATGTAAGTACCGCGTGGCGCGGGACGACCCTCCTGGTAGCCCTTCTAGAAACAGCTAATGCTGGGATCAGACGACACAAATTTAGCCCGACTCCGAACGCGATTTTGGCGTCGCAGACAATCTTGATGCAATAATCGCCTAATTTGACGCGGTGACCATCGTGAAGGACAAGAGTGAAGTCGTGTCGTCTGATCCCGGCGTGAGACAATACCTTTCGTCGGTTGGATATTTTTCTGTGTTTTCTTTGAACGTTCTGGGATGTTCTGGGTTCGATCCCCGATGACCGCAGACAGTCTACCTGTAGGCATCCTTGAGCAAGATGCCCCCCTAACCCTCAACCTGCTCCTTAATATCCCGTATCTGTACTCACTGAAAGTCACTAAGGATAAAAGCAGCTGCTAAACGACTATATAGTGAAATGTTATATTATTTTTCATCTACCCCCCCCCCCCCCCTAAAAAGAGGCTCACAGAAGGTTACATGTACACTGTCAGTGATATCAGTACATACAAGCTATCAGTTTAAGACATCATGGATATAGTAAAATTGTGAATCTTGGACATTTTGAGTACGTTTTGCGGGGGATACAGAGTGCGTTACGAAGGAGGCCCAGCGAGTGAGGATTAAAACAGTGCTTCGGGTGGTGATCCAGAGTTGTTCATTGTTCTGAATGTGCTGACTCACCGGGGGAAGCAGGCCCACGTTCCCGGCCTGTTCCTCATCTTGGCAGAACCAATCGGCTCGCTCCAAAACACGGTCCTGTGGGCTTTGTCTTGTTATAATGGAGTGACATTCTTCCCAAAGAATCTCTCCCTCTCTCCCTCTCTCTCTCTCTCTCTCTCTCTCTCTCTCTCTCTCTCTCTCTCTCTCTCTCTCCCTCGCTCTGTTTATTTATATTTCGTCATGGGGCATCTTTTGTCCATATATGGGCTTCGTGTCTGAACTAAGCCAGACTGCTCTTTGGTTACGTCGTTCTTTACTCATAAGAACAAGCTAAACACGCTCCACACACATTCATCCAGGGGACTAATACTACATTTAATTAATACACGTTAATACATGTTCTACATTTACGATAATGCCGTTATTACAGCGGTTCTCACATTTTGTGCAGGGATGCTCATCCAAACAACTTCACACTCCTTCACTCTGCAATTCCTTGTGAAGGCGATCGGATGAACGGTGGTAGAGAACATCGAAGAACAGACAGACATACAGAGACCCCTTCCATTTTAGTTAGATATACTAGATAAACTAAAAACTCAAAAAAGTTTTTCGAGGTGTTATGTCTGTATCAGACTGGAAGGGGTACTCACTAATATTTTGCGGGTGTGAAAGATACACCGTTCATAAATAAGCCAAGAACCTGACAAGAAAAATTTGACAGATTTATTTCCCCCCTGTAGTTCTCGATATAATTCCTCTATTTTTGTCTTTTTTTGCACACATTTTCATCTGAGCAACATTTGACATATCGACCCAATCCTTCAGACCTGACTAGATAACCTAGCCTGGCAGATCAATTTGCAGAGGTGTATTTGTCTGGAGCCGCTCAGTTCATTTTTGATTTCCATCAACGGGCGCAGACCAAAATGCGAGAGCAACGAAAAGCGTGATGTGAATTCAACTTTTACCACATCCCGTCAAAGGTACTGCAAACACATCTTTCTTATCAACAACAGCTTTAAGTGCAGTTGTTTATTTTTTGTTTTAGAGAAAATATACCGTCCAGTTCGTTTGATAGAGGATATATATCAAACCCGCCCTATACATATCAAACCCGCCCTATATTAGATGAACGGTTGTGATTGGCCCGACCCGGACCAGGTCTGTTGGAAATCTGTCTGAATGGGACGGGGGGGGGGGGGGGGGGGGGGGGGCAAACATATCTGTCTGAACAGGGGGGGGGGGCTCCAGACGTATCTGCCAAAGCAAATAAAAAACAATAAAACCGCCCAGACGTAACGGGACAGAAGTGTTTCGTCGTCGGACCGCACGACCGAAAACCCTTCGACCGTGAACCCGGCAGCGCACACACCCCCCCCGGAGCGCGGCTAAATATACACCCCGCCGTTTTCCGCGCGACCCCCGAAGACCCTCCCGACCGACCGACGCGCTCCCACATCCGACGAGCGATCTCCCAGGGAGACCGAAATGGGCTCCAGATGAATGACCCTGGAATCCCCCCCCCGCGGCCCTCGTCTGAAAAAACGGTCTAAAAACAGTCGTAATGCCTCTCTGTCTCGCTGGCCCGCATCAGCTGGCAGGGCCCAGAATACACCGGGCCAAGACACGGAGCCGAAAAACGCCGCGCGGCCCGCTGTGTGTTTACGCGGGGTACGAACTGTCAGACGCGTGTCATTCACAAGGTTATTTCCGGAAGGAGTTGGTGGTGGGGGGGGGGGGGGGGGATAAGTGTTTTGGATGACTTCATCGCCTCGCCGCCTCCCCCCCAGTTTCCTCCCCCTCCCTCCCCCCTTGTCTTAGCTGTTAGAGGTTGGTAGAGAATGTGACCCCACCACCCCCCCCCCCACACACACACACACCCTGCTCCCCTTTATAGATTCAAGGGATTTCTCCTCAGACCGACATGAGCATGAGAGGGGGAAGAAGTATGTGTGTGTGTACATGCGTGCACATGTGCAAATTGTTTGTGTGTGTGTGTGTGTGTGTGCATGTGCGGGTGCATATCTGTGTGTGTCCGTTAGTGTGTGTGTGTGTGTGAGTGGGGGTCGTGTTACATGAACGCTCCCACAGGAAGTTCATAAGAATCTAATTTGCGGCGCTGAGCTCCAGCCTGCAGGCCTTCACACACACACACACACACACACACTCATTCACTCACTCAAACAGATTCACAATCTCAACACACACACACACACACACATACACACACACACACTCACTGACACAGATTCACATTCTCAAACACACACACACACACACACACATATACATACACACACACACACACACACACACACACACACACATATACACATACACACACACACACACACACACACACATATCCAAGATCAGTATCAAAGCTGCCCCCCCCCCCCCCCCCTCCAGCCATGTCTTTCTATACATGAAAGCGGATTTTGTTAGCTGAAAGCTTTTAGATTTAGCCGCTACTGTTTGTTGTGTGAAGTCTTCTCTGTGCTAGATTTCACCTCTGCTGGGTCTGCCTATGAAATATGGAAATGGGTATACATAATAGCGTCTCGTGCCTTTGAGCAAGAATTATGATCGATGTGTTTTTGAAAAAAAACAAAAAAAGTTACGAGAAAAACAAACCTTGAAGGTGTACGCCGTTATAATCGTTTTTATTTATTTTTTTAATCTTTGAGAGAACATGAAACCAACCTAACTTTCCCCACCTAAAAAAATACTTTTTTTCCCCTTCTAATCCTTTAATATGACCCAACTTCTCTCTGTATTGCTGTCAGAGAGTTGAGTTTGAGTCTTTGATGGTGTCTCAAACTATTTTTTCACTGATGTAACCTCTTGACGTTATCTTGTCAGCCGAGTACCCCCCCCCCCCTTCTCCAGCACAAAAAAACGCATTTTAGGGAGGGTAAAAAATAAGAAAATGGGAACAAGCTTTGCGCTTTCATCACTTCTCGGGATGACCCGAAGTTGGAAAGTTTTCAAAAAAACTACCGACACGGCGCTGATGGTTTCATGCAACTGTGAGCTAATTTCCCCCACACACACACACACAAAGCCAGATGGGGGGTCGGCGCGTGCGTGTGTGTGTGTGTGTGTAAATCCCATTACTGAAAACACAAATGTCCATGTAGACCCCCTGCAGTCCTTCAAAGTAAGGGTATCCCCCTGTTTGAGAAGCACTGTTCACTAGGTGTAGCTTTCTACAAAGACTTTAGTGTTGGCTCTGAGGAACCTTCTACAAAGACCCAGTGTTCTCCTAGTGGTCGTCCCCAGGAACAGCAGGGGGGGGTCTGGGCTTAGCTCTCCTGGGTTCAACTGCCCCCATTGTGTCCCACCTGTAGCCGCTCGTATGAGACTGGCTTTGCACACCCGACAAACATTGCCCTGTTGTGCTCCCCGCCCGGTGCCACCTCGCCAACCGGGCGAGGAATGAAGAAAGAAAGAAAGAAAGAAAGAAAGAAAGAAAGAAAGAAAGAAAGAAAGAAAGAAAGAGAAAAGCCTCTTTAGGGGTCTTTGTCCGTTCCCGGCCCGAACCCTCGTCCAGCCGCAGCGACTTACGGTGACTTCTGCAGTCGGTACCAGGCCCTGACAGCTGGGGACTGGCTGGGTTTGGTACAGGCCAGGGGTTTAGGAGGTGGCTTTCAGGGGTTATCCGTGTGTCGCCAAATCGGTTCTTTTCCCCCGAGACAAACAACGGGTTTGTTTCGTGATGTTTGCTCTCGAATAAGTTTGCTATTTGGTGTTAGCGGCTTAGGAACGTATTTATCGCAAACAAGCCTTAAATATCTCCTCCTTCTCCGAAAGAGTTCAGAGTTTGAGGGTGTTTCGAGTTTTCGAGCACCTTAAGCAATTCCCCGCAACAACGACGTCGTCCGAGCCGACGGCGGTAGACGTCGTCGTTGCTCGCTGTAGTTTCAACACTTTGAAACTTCACGCCTGGTCTGGCTTTCTTCAGAGCTCCCCAGTGGGACCACTTCCTCAATAGGAAGGCATGTGTTTCCTGGTTCACATCGATGCCTGAGGAAGCCAGGGCTATTAATCCTGCTCTCCATTAGTCTGACAGTTTCCAGTGAAGTCTTGAAGTCCCCCTGCTCACAAGCTGGTCCGGCTTCTTCTCCAAGCTCGGTTCAGAGTGAACTGAGTGACATAAAGCACATTTTCTCTTTGTTGTACGTACGGCGTTGACCAGGAGGTGTGGCATTTGAAGTATGGTCAAATCAAGTTTTATTTCCCCCCCCCCCCAGTCCCCCCCCCATTTTTCACGTAACAGCCTCAAAGGGCTTCACAGTCCCATGTTCAAATGGGATTTGACAACATCGCTCTAATCCTAAACCTTTGACAGACCTTAATTCTTTGTGATGGCGGACTTTTTAATGGCTTTAGGTCCAGAAGCCTTTAGGTCCAGGACCCTATGTCCCGGTCCATGGAGGTCTTAACAGAGCCCAAACCGCTATGCTGTGTCGGGAAATAATTGTTATGAATTTTCGCATTCGCGCATGAATTTCCATGTCCTTTTTTGGACGAGGACCCGCTCCCTATGTGGATATAAGGGTTTGCTCATTATAAGGTAATGAAAACACAACAATTGTTATTGTCATGGGATTATACGCTCATTAAAACTTATGAGTATTCATTTCCTTTTCCTTTGCCAAGTCTGTTCTACTAGAGGCCACTAAATACGACACGCTGCACCTTTAAGAGTAAATATCGTGTTGTTGCCATTATATGCTATTCATGCTAATGTCAATCATTATGCACTATTAATCGTGGCCCTTGTTCCTCCAGCCATCCCTCTCATGGACTGTCCCCATGGTTACAAGCGCATCAACAACTCTCACTGCCAAGGTAAGAGCGTGAGCTGGTCACGACCCAGCATGCTAATCATGCGAGCTATGGCTGCGTACGCGTCTCACTATGGCTGCGTACGTGTACTCACACGCGCACGCACACACACACGCACACACACGCAATCTCACACACACACACACACATATACATACACACAAACACACAGACATGCACACACACACACACACGCAATCTTACACACACATATACACACACACACAAACACACACAGACATGCACACACACACACACACACTCACACACACACGCAATCTTACACACACATATACACACACACAAACACATACAGACACACAAATGCACACACACACTCACACACACTCACGCACACACGCAATCTTACACACACATATACACACACACAAACACACACAGACATGCACACACACACACACTCACACACACACGCAATCTTACACACACATATACACACACACACACACACACACACACACACAAACACATACAGACATGCACACACACACACTCACACACACGCAATCTCACACACATATACACACACACAAACACACCCACACACACAAATGCACACACACACACACACACACACACACGCACACACACACTAAGGTCCCTCGACCAGGAAACACAGGAAGTCCATTGTACGTTTTAGTTTTTTCCACCACCGAGTTTCAAACCAACGACTGACTCTAACTTTCCCTTCTGAGGCGTCTTTTGTTCCATCGTTTTCTCACACGTTGGGACCCACAGGTCCGTGAACCCTTTACGTGTTTTACACACAAACGACTCTTCAGTGCTGTTCTCCGTGTACACACCCAGCACCCGTCTCTCCCCGCCGCTCTCCTGTCTGTCCATCTCATCTCTGCTCACCCAGTCGAGTGAGCGGGCAGAACCGAGCAGAAGCAAAAAAAAAAAGCGTTAAGACCTCAAAATGAGTAAAAACACAAAGAAGAGGAAAATAACGATCATGGCCGGAGTTTAGGCAGGAAGTCACACACACACACACACACACACACATACACACACACCTGCTCCCTGAGCGGGTTACAGTGAGGGCAGCGGGGCGACAGGAGAAAACACATTTAGCAGTTTTTTTTATTTTAAGCGCTGCAGCTTTGTATTATTAGTGAGAACTGGAAGGACAGCATATAATAGCCATTGTTGCTACTGCTACTCTGGTCTATATCTAAACTTTGTTTAGATATAGTGGTTGGATGTAGCGTAGCTCGCGTTATTTCAGGGATTGGAGGTCACTGATTGATATGGACCTTCATTTAGTTTTTGGAATATCCAATCCAATCCAACTTTATTTGTTAAGCACTTTAAAAAACAACCACAGCTGACCAAAGTGCTGTACAGAGAAATAAAAATATATATATATATCATAAGTAAAAGACAAAACAGCTGAGAAAGACATAGAAGATTAAGAAAAATAAATAAAATAAATTAAAAGACATAAAGCATGAGTAAAAAACATAAAACATGAGTAAAAGTAACAGTCATACCATCCAAACAATAAGTAACATAAAGTCCAATGTCTTGCTACGTGTCAAAAGCCAAGGAGAAGAGGTGGGTTTTAACAAGGGATTTAAAAACAGACAGAGAGGAGGCCTGTCTGATGTGCTGAGGCAGATCGTTCCACAGATTTGGAGCTGCAACAGCGAAAGCACGGTCCCCTCTGAGCTTCCGCTTAGTTTTAGGCTGTCTCAGGAGCAGCTGATCAGCTGACCTGAGACAGCGAGTAGGTGTGTAAGGGTGTAGAAGCTCAGAGAGGTACGGTGGGGCAAGACCCCACCGTACCTCTCTGAGAGGTACGGTGCAAGACCAATATACCTCTTGTATGTTTTTTGATTGCATGTATAGTTGTTATGTATTATGTATGTATGTCACATGTCTTTACATATTATTATTAAACTACCACGTTTTCCGTTCGGGATCAATAAAGTATTAATTCATCTCATCTAAAATGTTTCAACGTCATGGGAGGATTGGGAGGATTTTCCCCGTAGAGCTAAAAGAGATGATAAATAATAAACGCCAGCGTCTTGATGTTGTGGCGGTGGACAGATGTGAACGAGTGCCAGCTGCAGGGGGTGTGTCCTAACGGCGAGTGTCTGAACACGGTGGGCAGCTACCGGTGCCGCTGCAAGGCGGGCTTCATGCCCGACTCGTCGCTCGCCACCTGCATACGTAAGTAGTGATGTCACACTTCTTCCCCCGCACTCATACTCAGACCTCGATCTCTCGCTGTCTCTCTCTCTCTCTCTCTTCTTTCTGTCTCTCTCCCTCTCTATCTATCTATTCATCACTCACTCTTTTTGTCCACATGTGTGTTGTTCATCCAGTCTGTGAGGTCCAGTGGTGTTAAGCCCTCTGTAATCCAATCTGTAATCCTAATCATATCTAATCATATCCGCATGCTTTTCGATAACACGGCATCATGATATTTAATAAGCCTATACCGGAACCTATGAGCGGGATCAGCGGGTTTATTGTGTTTTATTGGGTTCACTGAGATGTCCGCCCGCACTTAGCTAAAACACGAGCATAACCAAGATGGACGCTTACGCCGCTCGAAAGCCTGCCGATGAGCGATGACATGCGCACAGATGACCGGGAAACCTTTTGAAACCGCATGTTCCAGAGCATGATGTTTTTAGCGTAACGTCCCCCATGACCCCCCCTCACTTACGCCCCACCTGCCACCCCATGCACCGAGCGCCGCAGCGGGCTGCAGAATATCCCCACAACCTGTTCTCTGTTTATGTACCTCTGTGTTTTTTCCTGAAGTCGTAAGTGTGAGTGTCAGAGACAACGTGCTGAGAGGAGGAAGGGACGGAGTGAGGGGGGAGATGAAAAATGACCAATGAAAAGGAGAGATTCCCCCAGGTTCATTTCAGATATACCAACTCTGTTTTACCGCCAGTAAAAAAGTATTAAAAGTTTGAGTGTGTGTGAGAAGATGGAGAGAAGGTGGAGTGCCTGTGTGTTTGTGTGCGAGTGTGTGTGTGTGTGTGTGTGTGTGTGTGTGTGTGTGTGTGTGTGTGTGTGTTTGTGTGCGAGTGTGAGTGTGTGTGTGTGCGTGTGTGTGTGCGCGCGTGTGCGACATCTGTTCGTTGGACAGATTCACGCAGCACCCAAGGGTGAGGCCGGCTGGTTAATAAACCTCAACAAGTTCGCAAAACACACAGTCTCTACTTTTACTTTTCTATAACCATTTAACGGTGACACACACACACACACACACACACACACACACACACTCACACACATAGATACACACATGCATACACACAAGCATGCACACAGGCATTTACACACACATATACATAAATATATACACACACATGCATATACACAAGCGTGCACACCCACACACTGACACACACATATGCAATAACACACACACACACACGCACACACACACACACACACACACACACACACTCACGCAGTATAAAATCTGTATTATGGCAACTTGGTGTCTACAGGTAATCTGCCAAGGGCTTCATTTCAGCTCAATGATATGTTAGGACAGGCTGCGACAAGCCCCGCCTCCTCCCAACCGTTGTTCTGTTCTCCCCTTGTTTGTGGTGAAGAAAAAAGACCCGACTTTCTCCAGAAAAACAGCTCACTGAACTTATGGTAATTGCCGTAACTATAAAATGGTCAGATTATGAAGCATTGCCCACACAGGGCCTTGGCAGGGAGCTGGCCGGTTAATGTGTTGTGGTTTTCCATCGTCTGCTTGGGTCTGAGCTCTGGGTTTCCAGTACCTGTGTGCGCGCTGTGAGCGATGTGCAACATTTGAAGAACACAGACTACTAGACCAACCATGCCGTCTGTTAAGCATGGCACCGGTAGCATGTTGGCATAAGCATGGCGCCAGGTTAGCCTGCGCTGGTCGCATGCCGTCCGTTAGCATGGCGCCAGGCTAGCCTGCCCCGGTAGCATGCTGTGCGTTAGCTTGGCGTCAGGTACGATGCTAGGCATTAGCATGCATGCTGCATTTCATAGTGCATGAGACATCGGCATGAGACCCTGACATGTTTGATTTTCTTCCCACCGACCGACGCATAAAAACCTTGTGTCCTGATGGCCTACGCTGTCTTTAGCTTCCACTCGTTAAGTTAACTTAAAATGAAGTTGACACATTACGGAAATATGGTAGCTGTGGTAGTATTCATATGCATTAATGTATTTATGTGGATATATATATAGATATACTTCTGTATATCTATATATATATGACCAGTTTGTTGTTTTAGCAATGTACATACTTGCCAACCTCCAGACCTCAGAAATATGGAGGATTTTCCAAAACCAAAGAGCGGGGGCGTATATGAAAACTAAATACCATGGCAACAGTCCACCGTCCGCACAGCCTTCGTGAGGTCACTTCAATCGGAAGACTGCAGCTGGCCAATCACAACGTGACCACAAGATACTGTGGGTCATGGACGACATTTGGCCTCTTTTGGCATCAAGGGCCCGACGAGCGGCCAACCACCACAATGTTTGCAGAATTAAAGCCTGGATAACAGAACAAGTGGGATAGGGCGTATTTCAGACCCCTGGGGCGTCGCAAAGCCCTTCTGGAGGAATCTGGATGGTTGACAAGTATGTGGTTGGAGATGTGGTTGTGTGTTGGGTTTGGGTCGTCCTGCTGGGTGGGGACTGTGTGTCGGTGGTTTCCAGAGCTTCTACGGTGAAGGGGCGCTTGATTTGTCCTCCTGTCTTTTGTTTTCTCCCCCTTTTCCCATATATTTGTGTTTTTCTGTTTGTCACCTGCACTCTGGCGCTCCTTTCCTGCCCCCATCCCCCCCCCCCCCCCTCCCATCCATCTCCACTTCGCTTTCACCCTCATCCTGCTCCTCTTCTTCCTCTTTTTCCTCCTCCACCTCCCCTCCTCCAACACCACCTCCTCCTCCACCTCCTCATCCTCCTCCACCTACTCCTCCTCCATCCCCACCACCTCCTCCTCCTCCTCCATCACCTCCTCCTCGTCTTCCACCACCTCCTCCTCCTGCCTCTGCAGCCTACACAGCCGTCGAGGAGGAGAAAGGGGCATGCTTCCGCTTGATCACCACTGGGAGGCAGTGTTTGCACCCGGTCTCGGCCCAGTTGAGCAAACAGCTGTGCTGCTGCAGCGTGGGCAAGGCCTGGGGTCCGCGCTGTGACCCCTGCCCCCTCCCCGGAACAGGTAAGGGTCCCCACCTTCACGTCCACCAGAGGGCACTGTAGCGGAGATGACCTGGTCGTAAGTATATGGCCGGAAAGGATCGTCAATGTAAAGAATGGCGAACGTAAACGAGGGTCTACTTTAAAGAAATCTGGGTAGGACCCAGAGTCCTCTTCCTGTATCACAGAGTCCTCTTCCTGTATCACCCCCCCACACTTTCTGTCTGCATGCGGTCCCCTGCTTTGCTAGTCCAGTAGTTGCTTTTAGACGCATTATAGGTAGCTAGCACAACAACAACAACCACCTTCGTCGGTTTTTTTTCTTCTCACTTTCCCTCATCGTGTCTGTATCTTGGTTCTGGGCTCCTTTTGGGTTTCGGTCTTTCTCAATTTCCTCGTCCTTTGAATTGACTGTGATAGCCAGCTGCTCCACGCAGCAACAAAGAGGCAGTGTTTTGCGTGGTATGTTTATATGGTACACCTTGTTAACAAGGGCCCTTCCGTCAAGCCAACGAAATCAAGTGTTGGAAAGCGGCCGCGTCTCATCTCTCTCTGGGTCTGAGTTTCACAGAGTATTCAAGGACTCCTTGGCCGGATTCTGAAAGGAAATGTAAAAAACCAAATTAAGCATCCTCTGGATCTACCATGTGTTCAGGTTGTATGGTTAACCAATAGCTTTGGACAAAGTGGCACTATAAAAGTAAATATGACACATTTGCACTGAACTAGCTAGCCATTGAGAACGGACCAGAAATGTAACGACTACTTTCATGACTAAGCTTCCAATAAGAGGAGCCTGTTGACTACCCAGTCTGCGCTTCCCATCAACAAACTCCCTTTGCTGTCGAACACTTAAGGAATTTTGCTTAACATTTTTTAGGGAACATAACAGTGCAATGTATTGTAATGAAATGGGTTCATATGAAAATGGCCACTTTTGATAAAATACCTACATTTCTACTAGTCCAGCTCTAAGTTAACTCTGTCAAACCTGAAGCCACTACCACACAGAATACACTATAACGTTAACAAGTAGTTCATCTCGTGGGCTGGTCTTCTCATGTCTCTTGTCATCCTTTAGCCAAGTTCATAGACATATGTCCTGGTGGGATGGGCTACACCGTGCTGCCCAAGCCGCCCGTCAACAAGCCTATCATCACCTACCATGAACCAGTTGTCACGCCCCCTTCACGCCCGCTGCCCACGCCGCAGAAACCAGTGGAGGCCTTCGGGGAACCAGAGGAGCCCATACCAGGTGAGGCTGAACCATAGTCTAGTAGAGGTACAACTAGTGGATAAGGTTACTATACCAGGTGAGGCTGAATCATAGTCTAGCAGAGCTCCCACTAGACATGTACAATTGGTGTATACATGAGATAGCCGTTCATTTTTGCTAATAATTCCAAGATTTTCTCAGGTCCTTATTAATGAAAGTGTCGGTTTTGTTCGGCCTGAAACGGGAGAGGTCAGTGAAGTATCATGATACTCCAACAGCACGAGAAGGACCTATATGTATATGTTTCATTGAGCTTGCAGCAGGGCCCGTAGCGATTTCCTCTGACCACTCCTCAATTCACGGCCATGGAGAACATCTGTGGAATTGTAATCCACGTGGAACAGTTGAAAAGAAAAGCTTCGGCCAAAGAATGTGGAGAGACACGATGAATAGTTTCTCCGGGGTGTGTCGTTGTGAGATGGAGCTGCATGTTAATCGGGATGTTGCTGCCACGTTGGCCTGGCGTCGGAGGTGAATACACAATGCCTGTGTGATTAAAAGGTAGCTAGCGGCGGTGGTCAAACTGATGACCTAAGGCCTTTCTTCCGCGGTGAATAATGAATGACACTGTGTCCGTCTGCTGATAACCAAGGGGCAATCTGCATTTAACCAATTACAGCACTTAATTATTCCATGTATCTCTGTTGTAAATGAATAAAAAGACGAGGCTATTCAGGTCACTTCATGTTAATTAATTTATTCATTCATTAAATTCATCATGCCATTGTAAAAAGAGTATTTGCAGGGCCCATAGTGTCTGTGTGTGTGTGTGTGTTTGTACACATGCGTTTGTGTGTGTGTGTGTGTTTGTGCACATGCATTCACCTGTGTGTGTTTGTGTGTGTTTGTATCCATCCATATTGCATCCATGTGCATCTGCTGGTGTTGCATGAGTGATATGTGTGTGCTCTGCGGTGGGTACAGCGAGGTCCTCCTACGGGTTTTGATTCTGGACATGCTTGGCAGCCGGTGGGCAGGGAGAGAAAGCTGGCAGAGTGTGAATCACAACCAAACCACCGCTAAGCTGCTGTGGAACAACGTGTAAGCGAGGGCTCGGGGACCGTGGAGGACAGAGGAGACGGGGGCCTGACAGACAGCCTCTCACCCAGGCGGTGTAGCTCCGTATCGGACGCCACCCGGAGGCTAATGTGGCTCCCGTCACCGAGACACGTTGGCACCTCAGCCCCGGCGAGCGGAGAGCCAAGGCTGGGGTGGATAAGTGGCGGGGGAGGTGGGCTTGGCGAAAAATAATACAATCTGTTTTCTGGGTTGTCGTTTGTTTGGGTAACAAGAAAACAAACGGGCTAGATTTGAATATGTGCTCAAACCATAGCTGTCAATATTGGGATTTGAAAATAATAGACTAAAATCACCACTTGGCAACCACTTGCTTTAACATATCAGTGCAACAAGGATTGGGTTCACTAGTTCCTACATTAAGTAAGTGATTGCAATTAGGGGTTTATTAAATCTAAATGTATCGGGTGTATTATTGTGTTCAGAAGAGACAGAAGCTGCTGTTTTAATCTAACTGAACTGTCCTACATTATTACATGATATATATTTATATGTATCTATATATCTCTCCCTTTACATATATTTATATGAACGTGTTTCCTTTCTTTCTATTTGGTTAGTAGCTACACCTACAGATGATCAGGTAGGATGTCATTTGAATGCCATTTTTATCTTTCATTATTTATGATTTAAAAATCGTGCATGCAGGAAAACGTGCGCGCTACCTGCAAATGGCGACATTATCTCTGCATGAGGTCAGCAGTCTGACAGCATGACTATGGGCAGTATAACGAGCTACGTAAAAATTAGCCTCTCAGACTCCCTATCTGCTTCGCGCAGCCTCTTCATCAATACAATGTAACTAAAATACCAGAGTGCAACACTCGCTGCTTCCACTGAAAACATGACTGTGGCCTATCTTATAAAGTGGCATTAGATTTATAGCTACGTTGCTTTCTCGCTGATTTCATTGAAAACGTCCGACGTTTCCGCTCAACGTTTCCGCTCAACGTACCCGCTCAACAAGTTTCAAACCTTTCCTCTGATTCACCAAGCCATTCATTCTTGCTTTGTAATTAAATCATTTCATTATTTCACTCCTCTTTACTTCTTCCAATTCTACATAGCCACCATGCTAGCTTAATGCTAATTAGCTTACGTCTACGGCGACCATTTCGCATGGCGTTAGCAGTGCCGCACATTGCCAAAGCTCCTAAGGATTATGGCTCTCGTATGTTACACGTAAAGCCGTACACCTAAGTCAACGTACTGACCTATTGCTCTTATGTGGGTTCATGTTTTTGTGTGTCTTGTTGTTGAAGAAGCTGCTAGTTCCTGGGGTTAGTGATAGGACATTAGTTGACCCCATCCAACAACAGCGCTCCCTTGGTGTGTTCACTGTCAAGATGGATATAGCCTACCCAGGTGTCCTTCTAACTACTCTCCTCTACAGACACTCATTCGCTGTTTACTGTATCAGTCGTAAATACATGAACATCGTCTGCATACACAATAACAAAAATATTTTCTGAATTTGAACAAATCTTATTTTATCACTTTTTTCTTTTTCGTTTTTTTTGTCGGTTTGAATTGCCACGTATCACGTTGGGTATCATCATGAGGTAAAATTACTTTGAAAGCAAAAAGAGAAAATATATATATCTTGTCTAATCATCTGTTCTGCCAATCTTTCCTGGGTCTCTTCGTTTCTGGTTCTTCCGGCTCCCGCAGTGTTTGAGAGGAGTTCTCCTCCCGCCCCAGTGGAGCTGCTGCCATCCCACGCCGGCCAGGACATCGCTCCTACGCAGTCAGCAGGTGAGAGACGTCATTCAGTGACGATTCGGTGATCAGACTCTAGTCTCTCTCTTTTTCAAGCAATGAGCGGGAGATGCCAAGCAAAATCATAATAGCCTGAAAATCCATGATGATAACTACCAACAACCGTTGCATACATGAAAAACGGGGACATTTGTAGTTTGGTGGTCCATATATCAACAAAACATGTGATGTTTTTTGCTAATTATCATGGTGAATGTAGTACTGTAGTAAATGATTAGGCCCAATGGTTTACTATGATGTGTTTTAAGCTTTGGTAAACCAGTCAAAAACAAGCCAAAGTAGCTTCTCGAATAGCGAATTGTTCTATATTGTATTGATAGCCTATTGTTTATAAGTGGTTGTGACTGCTTATGGTATAAAGTCAATAGATATATGCCCGCATAGCGAGGTCATGTCACAGCCAATCAGATAGACAAGACTATTTACCAACTGTCTCAAAATAAATATTCATCAGCAAGCTAGAACCTTTTCCATTTCAAAATTTAGTCTGGTCTGGTCTGGTCGCCCTGCTGTGGCACTCTACCTTGCTGTATTTGCTAGCTGTTGCTTCCCATTACTGAACATATTTTAGTGTCAACATCATCTTGAGTTGTTGGGTTATCCTTGGTCCCTGAGGGGCAGTAGGTCCATAGGGCCATTGTGGGTCAATGGGATGCTTCAAATAAAAACATAAAACTGACAAAGAAAACATGAAAACATCCCCATGGACTATGATTGGTTGTGTTTGAGAGGTCAGTGCTACTGGAGGGTCAGAGTTGAAGATATTTGAACTTTGAAAATGAGAGAGTGAGTTGGACAGAGAGAGAAAGAGGAAGAGAGAGACCTCTGCTGCCCTACTTGGGCAGAGTGACAAAACCACAGTGGATATTTGGTAATTCTCGCTCGGCGAATGTCCATAACCTCAGACTACTTTCAGTGTGTGTGTGTGTGTGTGTGTGTGTGTGCGGTTGTTGGAGTTTTTTTTTTACTAACTTCTAAAAACATTTCTTCCTCTCTTTTCTTGAATTTCAAGAAAG
>JAOPHQ010000098.1:42500-63313 GCA_030340625.1 Merluccius polli | reverse complement strand
TGCTGCTGGGCTAAGTGTGTGACTGTCGGGGGGGTGGCTGAACTCACAGTGTGGGCCGCCTATGTGGTGTGCTTTGCTGGTAAGTGTGTGACTGTCTGGGGGTGGGGGGGTGCTGTCCTCAGAGTGGAGGCCGCTGTGTGTGTGTGTGGTTGCTGGGGTAAGTGTGTGACTGTCTGGGGGTGGGAGGGGTGCTGTCACAGAGTGAGGCCGCCTGTGTGTGTGTGCTTTGCTGGGGTGGTGTGACTGTCGGGGGGGTGCTCGTCAGAGTGTGGGCCGCCTATGTGTGTGCTTTGCTGGGCTAAGTGTAGGCAGCCTATGTGTGTTTGTGTATTGCTGGGGGTAAGTGTAGGTAGCCTATGTGTGGGTCTGCTTTGCTGGGGGTCAGCGAAGGCCGCCTATGGGTGACCTTTGCTGGGCTAAGTGTAGGTCGCCTATGTGTGTGTGTCTGCATTGCTGGGCTAAGTGTGTGACTGTCGGGGGGTGGGAGGGTGCTGTCAGAGTGAGGCCGCCTGTGTGTGTGCTTTGCTGGGGTGAGTGTGTGACTGTCCTAGGGGGGGGAGGGTGCTGTCCTCAGACTGTGTAGGCCGCCTGTGTGTGTGTGCGTTGCTGGGCTAAGTGTGTGACTGTCTGGGGGTGGAGGGTGCTGTCCACAGAGTGTAGGCCGCCTATGTGTGGTGTGCTTTGCTGGGGCTAAGTGTGTGACTTGTCTGGGGGGTGGGAGGGGTGCTTGAACTCAGAGTGGAGGGCCGCCTGTGTGTGTGTGCTTTGCTGGGGTGGTAATGGTGTGACTGTCTGGGGGGTGGGAGGGGTGCTGCGTCCCACGAGTGTAGGCCGCCTATGTGTGTGTGCTTTGCTGGGCTAAGGTGAGTGACTGTCTGGGGGTGGGATGGGTGCTGAACTCAGAGGTGGAGGCCGCCTGTGTGTGTGTGCTTTGCTGGCGGTAATGGTGTGACTGTCGGGGGGGTGGGAGGGGTGCTGTCCACAGAGTGTAGGCCGCCTGTGTGTGTGTGCTTTGCTGTGGGTAATGGTGTGACTGTCTGGGGGAGTGGGAGGGTTGCTGTCCACAGAGTGTAGGCCGCCTGGTGTGTGTGTGCTTTAGCGTGGGGGTAATGGTGTGACTGTCTGGGGGGTGGGGAGGGGTGCTGTCCTACAGAGTGTAGGCCGCCTGAGTGTGTGTGCTTTGCTGGGGCTAAGTGTAGGCAGCCTATGTGTGGGTCTGCTTGCTGGGGGTCAGCGAAGGCCGCCTATGGGTGACCTTTGCTGGGCTAAGTGTAGGTCGCCTATGTGTGTGTGTCTGCATTGCTGGGCCAAGTGTGTGGACTGTCGGGGGGGGTGCTGAACTCACAGTGTGGGCCGCCTGTGTGTGTGCTTTGCTGGGGTAATGGTGTGACTGTCTGGGGGGTGGGAGGGGTGCTGTCGTCAGAGTGGAGGCCGCCTGTGGTGTGTGCGCTTCGCTGGGGTGAGTGTGTGACTCTCTGGGGGGTGGGAGGGGTGCTGTCGTCAGAGTGAGGCCGCCTATGTGTGTGCCTTTGCTGGGCTAAGTGTAGGCAGCCTATGTGTGGGTCTGCTTTGCTGGGGGGTCAGCGAAGGCCGCCTATGGGTGACCTTTGCTGGGCTAAGTGTAGGTCGCCTATGTGTGTGTGTCTGCTTTGCTGGGGTAATGGTGTGACTGTCTGGGGGGTGGGAGGGGTGCTGTCGTCAGAGTGGAGGCCGCCTGTGTGTGTGTGCTTTGCTGGGGTGAGTGTGGTGACTGTCTGGGGGTGGAGGGGTGCTGTCGTCAGAAGTGGAGGGCCGCCTGTGTGTGTGTGTGCGTTGCTGGGCTAAGTGTGTGACTGTCTGGGGGTGGGAGGGGTGCTGGTCCACAGAGTGTAGGCCGCCTATGTGTGTGTGCTTTGCTGGGCTGAGTGTGTGATTGTCTGGGGGTGGGAGGGGTGCTGTCGTCAGAGTGGAGGGCCGCCTGTGTGTGTGTGCTTTGCTGGTGGTAATGGTGTGACTGTCGGGGGGGGGGTGCTGTCATCCTCAGTGTAGGCCGCCTATGTGTGTGCTTTAATGGGCCTAAGTGTGTGGACTGTCCTGGGGGTGGGAGGGGGTGCTGAACTCAGAGTGGAGGCCGCCTGTGTGTGTGCTTTGCTGGGCTAAGTGTGTGGACTGTCTGGGGTGGGAGGGGTGCTGTCGTCAGAGTGGAGGGCCGCCCTGTGTGTGTGTGTGCTTTGCTGGGGTAATGGTGTGACTGTCGGGGGGGGTGTGCTGTCATCTCAGTGGTAGGCCGCCTGTGTGTGTGCTTTGCTGGGGTAATGGTGTGACTGTCTGGGGGGTGGGAGGGGTGCTGTCGTCAGAGTGGAGGCCGCCTGTGTGTGTGCTTTGCTGGGGTGAGTGTGTGACTGTCTGGGGGTGGGAGGGGTGCTGTCGTCAGAGTGGAGGCCGCCTATGTGTGTGCTTTGCTGGGCTAAGTGTAGGCAGCCTATGTGTGTTTGTGTATTGCTGGGGGTAAGTGTAGGTAGCCTATGTGTGTGCTTTAATGGCCTAAGTGTGTGACTGTCTGGGGGTGGGAGGGGTGCTGAACTCAGAGTGGAGGCCGCCTGTGTGTGTGCTTTGCTGGGGTGAGTGTGTGACTGTCGGGGGGTGGGGGGGTGCTGTCGTCAGAGTGGAGGCCGCCTATGTGTGTGTGCTTTGCTGGGCTAAGTGTAGGCAGCCTATGTGTGGGTCTGCTTTGCTGGGGGTCAGCGAAGGCCGCCTATGGGTGACCTTTGCTGGGCTAAGTGTAGGTCGCCTATGTGTGTGTGTCTGCATTGCTGGGCTAAGTGTGTGACTGTCGGGGGGTGTGGGAGGGTGCTGTCCACAGAGTGTAGGCCGCCTATGGTGTGTGCGTTGCTGGGCTAAGTGTGTGACTGTCTGGGGGGTGGGAGGGGTGCTGTCGTCAGAGTGGAGGCCGCCTGTGGTGTGTGTGTGCTTTGCTGGGGTAATGGTGTGACTGTCGGGGGGGGGGTGCTGTCATCCTCAGTGTAGGGCCGCCTATGTGTGTGCTTTGCTGGTCTAAGTGTGTGACTGTCTGGGGGTGGGAGGGGTGCTGAACTCAGAGTGGAGGCCGCCTGTGTGTGTGTGCTTTGCTGGGGTGAGTGTGTGACTGTCTGGGGGTGGGAGGGGTGCTGAACTCAGAGTGGAGGCCGCCTGTGTGTGTGTGCTTTGCTGGGGTGAGTGTGTGACTGTCTGGGGATGGGAGGGGTGCTGTCCACAGAGTGGAGGCCGCCTATGTGTGTGCTTTGCTGGGCTAAGTGTAGGCAGCCTATGTGTGTTTGGTGTATTGCTGGGGGTAAGTGTAGGTAGCCTATGTGTGGGTCTGCTTTGCTGGGGGTCAGCGAAGGCCGCCTATGGGTGACCTTTGCTGGGCTAAGTGTAGGTCGCCTATGTGTGTGTGTCCTGCATTGCTGGGCTAAGTGTGGTGACTGTCGGGGGGTGTGGGAGGGTGCTGTCCACAGAGGTGTAGGCCGCCTATGTGTGTGTGCTTTGCTCGGGTGAGTGTGTGACTGTCTGGGGGGTGGGAGGGGTGCTGTCGTCAGAGTGGAGGCCGCCTGTGTGTGTGTGCTTTGCTGGGGTAATGGTGTGACTGTCGGGGGGGGGGTGCTGTCATCTCAGTGTAGGCCGCCTATGTGTTGCTTTAATGGGCTAAGTGTAGGCAGCCTATGTGTGTTTGTGTATTGCTGGGGGTAAGTGTAGGTAGCCTATGTGTGTGCTTTAATGGCCTAAGTGTGTGACTGTCTGGGGGTGGGAGGGGTGCTGTCGTCAGAGTGGAGGCCGCCTGTGTGTGTGTGTGCTTTGCTGGGGGTGAGTGTGTGACTGTCTGGGGGTGGGAGGGGTGCTGTCGTCAGAGTGGAGGCCGCCTGTGTGTGTGTGCGTTGCTGGGCTAAGTGTAGGCAGCCTATGTGTGGGTCTGCTTTGCTGGGGGTCAGCGAAGCCGCCTATGGGTGACCTTTGCTGGGCTAAGTGTAGGTCGCATATGTGTGTGTGTCTGCATTGCTGCTAAGTGTGGTGACTGTCGGGGGGGGTGCTGAACTCACAGTGGAGGCCGCCTGTGTGTGTGTGCTTTGCTGGGGTGAGTGTGTGACTGTCGGGGGGGTGGGAGGGGGTGCTGTCCACAGAGTGTAGGCCGCCTATGTGTGTGCTTTGCTGGGCTAAGTGGTAGGCAGCCTATGTGTGTGCTTTAATGGCCTAAGTGTGTGACTGTCTGGGGGTGGGAGGGGTGCTGAACTCAGAGTGGGAGGCCGCCTGTGTGTGTGTGCTTTGCTGGGGTGAGTGTGTGACTGTCGGGGGTGGGGAGGGGTGCTGTCCCTCAGACTGTAGGCCGCCAGGTGTGTGTGGCGTTGCTGGGCTAAGTGTGTGACTGTCTGGGGGGTGGAGGGGTGCTGTCGTCAGAGTGGAGGCCGCCTGTGTGTGTGTGCTTTGCTGGGGTGAGTGTGTGAACTGTCTGGGGGTGGGAGGGGTGCTGAACTCAGAGTGGAGGCCGCCTGTGTGTGTGCTTTGCTGGGTGAGTGTGTGACTGTCGGGGGGGGTGGGAGGGGTGCTGTCCACAGTGTGTAGGCCGCCTATGTGTGTGTGCTTTGCTGGGCTAAGTGTGTGACTGTCTGGGGGGTGGGAGGGGTGCTGAACTCAGAGTGGAGGCCGCCTGTGTGTGTGTGCGTTGCTGGGCTAAGTGTGTGACTGTCTGGGGGGTGGGAGGGGTGCTGTCCACAGAGTGTAGGCCGCCTGTGTGTGTGTGCTTTGCTGGGGTAATGGTGTGACTGTCTGGGGGGGTGGGAGGGTGCTGTCCACAGAGTGTAGGCCGCCTACGTGTGTGTGCTCTGCTGGGGTAATGGTGTGGACTGTCTGGGGGGGGGGTGGGAGGGGTGCTGTCGTCAGAGTGGAGGCCGCCTATGTGTGTGCTTGCTGGGCTAAGGTGTAGCAGCCTATGTGTGGGTCTGCTTTGCTGGGGGTCAGCGAAGGCCGCCTATGGGTGACCTTTGCTGGGCTAAGTGTAGGTCGCATATGTGTGTGTGTCTGCATTGCTGGGCTAAGTGTGTGACTGTCGGGGGGGTGCTGAACTCACAGTGTGGGCCGCCTGTGTGTGTGCTTTGCTGGGGTAATGGTGTGACTGTCTGGGGGGGTGGAGGGGTGCTGTCCTCAGACTGTAGGCCGCCTGTGTGTGTGTGCGTTGCTGGCTAAGTGTGTGACTGTCTGGGGGGTGGGAGGGGTGCTGTCCACAGAGTGTAGGCCGCCTGTGTGTGTGTGCGTTGCTGGGCTAAGTGTGTGACTGTCTGGGGGTGGGAGGGGTGCTGTCCACAGAGTGTAGGCCGCCTATGTGTGTGTGCTTTGCTGGGCTAAGTGTGTGACTGTCTGGGGGTGGGAGGGGTGCTGTCCACAGAGTGTAGGCCGCCTGTGTGTGTGTGCGTTGCTGGGCTAAGTGTGTGACTGTCTGGGGGTGGGAGGGGTGCTGAACTCACAGTGTGGGCCGCCTGTGTGTGTGCTTTGCTGGGGTAATGGTGTGACTGTCGGGGGGGTGGGAGGGTGCTGTCCTCACAGTGTGGGCCGCCTATGTGTGTGTGCTTTGCTGGGCTGAGTGTGTGACTGTCTGGGGGTGGGGAGGGGTGCTGAACTCAGAGTGGAGGCCGCCTGTGTGTGTGGTGCTTTGCTGGCTAAGTGTGTGACTGTCTGGGGGGTGGGAGGGGTGCTGTCGTCAGAGTGGAGGCCGCCTATGTGTGTGCTTTGCTGGGCTAAGTGTAGGCAGCCTATGTGTGTTTGTGTATTGCTGGGGGGTAAGTGTAGGTAGCCTATGTGTGTGCTTTAATGGCCTAAGTGTGTGACTGTCTGGGGTGGGAGGGGTGCTGAACTCAGAGTGGAGGCCGCCTGTGTGTGTGTGTGCTTTGCTGGGGTGAGTGTGTGACTGTCTGGGGGTGGGAGGGGTGCTGTCGTCAGAGTGGAGGCCGCCTATGTGTGTGTGCTTTGCTGGGCTAAGTGTAGGCAGCCTATGTGTGTTTGTGTATTGCTGGGGGTAAGTGTAGGTAGCCTATGTGTGGGTCTGCTTTGCTGGGGGTCAGCGAAGGCCGCCTATGGGTGACCTTTGCTGGCTAAGTGTAGGTCGCCTATGTGTGTGTGTCTGCATTGCTGGGCTAAGTGTGGTGACTGTCTGGGGGTGGGAGGGGTGCTGAACTCAGAGTGGAGGCCGCCTGTGTGTGTGTGCTTTGCTGGGGTGAGTGTGTGACTGTCGGGGGGTGGGAGGGGTGCTGTCCTCAGACTGTAGGCCGCCTGTGTGTGTGTGCGTTGCTGGGCTAAGTGTGTGACTGTCTGGGGGTGGGAGGGTGCTGTCCACAGAGTGTAGGCCGCCTATGTGTGTGTGCTTTGCTGGGCTAAGTGTGTGACTGTCTGGGGGTGGGAGGGGTGCTGTCGTCAGAGTGGAGGCCGCCTATGTGTGTGCTTTGCTGGCTAAGTGTAGGCAGCCTATGTGTGTTTGTGTATTGCTGGGGGTAAGTGTAGGCAGCCTATGTGTGGGTCTGCTTTGCTGGGGGTCAGCGAAGGCCGCCTATGGTGACCTTTGCTGGGCTAAGTGTAGGTCGCCTATGTGTGTGTGTCTGCATTGCTGGGCTAAGTGTGTGACTGTCGGGGGGTGTGGGAGGTGCTGTCCACAGAGTGTAGGCCGCCTATGTGTGTGTGCTTTGCTGGGGTAATGGTGTGACTGTCTGGGGGGTGGAGGGGTGCTGTCCACAGAGTGTAGGCCGCCTGTGTGTGTGTGCTTTGCTGGGGTAATGGTGTGACTGTCTGGGGGGTGGGGAGGGGTGCTGAACTCAGAGTGGAGGCCGCCTGTGTGTGTGTGTGCTTTGCTGGGGTGAGTGTGTGACTGTCTGGGGGTGGGAGGGGTGCTGTCCACAGAGTGTAGGCCGCCTGTGTGTGTGTGCGTTGCTGGGCTAAGTGTGTGACTGTCTGGGGGTGGGAGGGGTGCTGTCGTCAGAGTGGAGGCCGCCTGTGTGTGTGCGCTTCGCTGGGGTGAGTGTGTGACTCTCTGGGGGGGTGGGAGGGGTGCTGTCGTCAGAGAGGAGGCCGCCTATGTGTGTGCTTTGCTGGGCTAAGTGTAGGCAGCCTATGTGTGGGTCTGCTTTGCTGGGGGTCAGCGAAGGCCGCCTATGGGTGACCTTTGCTGGGCTAAGTGTAGGTCGCCTATGTGTGTGTGTCTGCATTGCTGGGCTAAGTGTGTGACTGTCGGGGGGTGTGGGAGGGTGCTGTCCACAGAGTGTAGGCCGCCTTTGTGTGTGTGCTTTGCTCGGGTGAGTGTGTGACTGTCTGGGGGGTGGGAGGGGTGCTGTCGTCAGAGTGGAGGCCGCCTGTGTGTGTGTGCTTTGCTGGGGGTAATGGTGTGACTGTCGGGGGGGGTGCTGAACTCAGAGTGGAGGCCGCCTATGTGTGTGCATTGCTGGGCTGAGTGTGTGACTGTCTGGGGGTGGGAGGGGTGCTGAACTCAGAGTGGAGGCCGCCTGTGTGTGTGCTTTGCTGGGGTGAGTGTGTGACTGTCTGGGGGTGGGAGGGGTGCTGAACTCAGAGTGGAGGCCGCCTGTGTGTGTGCTTTGCTGGGGTGAGTGTGTGACTGTCGGGGGGGTGGGAGGGTGCTGTCCTCACAGTGTGGGCCGCCTATGTGTGTGCTTTGCTGGGCTGAGTGTGTGACTGTCTGGGGGTGGGAGGGGTGCTGAACTCAGAGTGGAGGCCGCCTGTGTGTGTGTGCTTTGCTGGGGTAATGGTGTGACTGTCTGGGGGTGGGAGGGGTGCTGAACTCAGAGTGGAGGCCGTCTGTGTGTGTGTGCTTTGCTGGGGTAATGGTGTGACTGTCTGGGGGGTGGGAGGGGTGCTGTCCACAGAGTGTAGGCCGCCTTCGTGTGTGTGCTTTGCTGGGCTAAGTGTAGGCAGCCTATGTGTGTTTGTGTATTGCTGGGGGTAAGTGTAGGTAGCCTATGTGTGGGTCTGCTTTGCTGGGGGTCAGCGAAGGCCGCCTATGGGTGACCTTTGCTGGGCTAAGTGTAGGTCGCCTATGTGTGTGTGTCTGCATTGCTGGGCTAAGTGTGTGACTGTCGGGGGGTGTGGGAGGGGTGCTGAACTCAGAGTGGAGGCCGCCTGTGTGTGTGCTTTGCTGGGGTGAGTGTGTGACTGTCGGGGGGGGGGTGGGAGGGTGCTGTCCTCACAGTGTAGGCCGCCTATGTGTGTGTGCTTTGCTGGGCTAAGTGTGTGACTGTCTGGGGGTGGGAGGGGTGCTGAACTCAGAGTGGAGGCCGCCTGTGTGTGTGTGCTTTGCTGGGGTAATGGTGTGACTGTCTGGGGGGTGGGAGGGGTGCTGTCGTCAGAGTGGAGGCCGCCTGTGTGTGTGTGCTTTGCTGGGGTAATGGTGTGACTGTCGGGGGGGGTGCTGTCATCTCAGTGTAGGCCGCCTATGTGTGTGCTTTGCTGGGGTGAGTCTGGGGGGTGGGAGGGTGCTGTCCTCATAGTGTGGGCCGCCTGTGGGTGTGCTTTGCAGGGGTGAGTCTGGGGGGTGGGAGGGTGCTGTCCTCAGAGTGTAGGCCGCCTGTGTGTGTGTGCTTTGCTGGGCTAAGTGTGTGACTGTCGGGGGGGTGCTGTCCTCACAGTGTAGGCCGCCTGTGTGTGTGTGCTTTGCTGGGCTAAGTGTAGGCAGCCTATGTGTGTTTGTGTATTGCTGGGGGTAAGTGTAGGTAGCCTATGTGTGTGCTTTAATGGCCTAAGTGTGTGACTGTCTGGGGGTGGGAGGGGTGCTGAACTCAGAGTGGAGGCCGCCTATGTGTGTGTGCTTTGCTGGGCTAAGTGTGTGACTGTCTGGGGGTGTGGGAGGGTGCTGTCCACAGAGTGTAGGCCGCCTATGTGTGTGTGCTTTGCTGGGCTAAGTGTGTGACTGTCTGGGGGTGTGGGAGGGTGCTGTCCACAGAGTGTAGGCCGCCTATGTGTGTGTGCGTTGCTGGGCTAAGTGTGTGACTGTCTGGGGGTGTGGGAGGGTGCTGTCCACAGAGTGTAGGCCGCCTATGTGTGTGTGCGTTGCTGGGCTAAGTGTGTGACTGTCTGGGGGGGTGGGAGGGGTGCTGTTGTCAGAGTGGAGGCCGCCTATGTGTGTGTGCTTTGCTGGGCTAAGTGTAGGCAGCCTATGTGTGTTTGTGTATTGCTGGGGGTAAGTGTAGGCAGCCTATGTGTGGGTCTGCTTTGCTGGGGGGTCAGCGAAGGCCGCCTATGGGTGACCTTTGCTGGGCTAAGTGTAGGTCGCCTATGTGTGTGTGTCTGCATTGCTGGGCTAAGTGTGTGACTGTCGGGGGGGTGCTGTCCACAGAGTGTAGGCCGCCTGTGTGTGTGTGCGTTGCTGGGGTAATGGTGTGACTGTCGGGGGGGGGTGCTGTCATCTCAGTGTAGGCCGCCTATGTGTGTGCTTTGCTGGGGTGAGTGTGTGACTGTCTGGGGGTGGGAGGGGTGCTGTCGTCAGAGTGGAGGCCGCCTGTGTGTGTGTGCTTTGCTGGGGTAATGGTGTGACTGTCGGGGGGGGTGCTGTCATCTCAGTGTAGGCCGCCTATGTGTGTGCTTTAATGGCCTAAGTGTGTGACTGTCTGGGGGGTGGGAGGGGTGCTGAACTCAGAGTGGAGGCCGCCTGTGTGTGTGTGCTTTAATGGCCTAAGTGTGTGACTGTCTGGGGGTGGGAGGGGTGCTGAACTCAGAGTGGAGGCCGCCTGTGTGTGTGTGTGCTTTGCTGGGGTGAGTGTGTGACTGTCTGGGGGTGGGAGGGGTGCTGTCCTCAGACTGTAGGCCGCCTGTGTGTGTGTGCGTTGCTGGGCTAAGTGTGTGACTGTCTGGGGGTGGGAGGGGTGCTGTCCACAGAGTGTAGGCCGCCTATGTGTGTGTGCTTTGCTGGGCTAAGTGTGTGACTGTCTGGGGGTGGGAGGGGTGCTGAACTCAGAGTGGAGGCCGCCTGTGTGTGTGTGCTTTGCTGGGGTGAGTGTGTGACTGTCGGGGGGTGGGAGGGGTGCTGTCCTCAGACTGTAGGCCGCATGTGTGTGTGTGCGTTGCTGGGCTAAGTGTGTGACTGTCTGGGGGTGGGAGGGGTGCTGTCCACAGAGTGTAGGCCGCCTATGTGTGTGTGCTTTGCTGGGCTAAGTGTGTGACTGTCTGGGGGTGGGAGGGGTGCTGAACTCAGAGTGGAGGCCGCCTATGTGTGTGTGCTTTGCTGGGCTAAGTGTGTGACTGTCGGGGGGTGGGAGGGGTGCTGTCCTCAGACTGTAGGCCGCCTGTGTGTGTGTGCTTTGCTGGGGTAATGGTGTGACTGTCGGGGGGGGGTGCTGTCATCTCAGTGTAGGCCGCCTATGTGTGTGTGCTTTGCTGGGGCTAAGTGTGTGACTGTCTGGGGGGTGGGAGGGGTGCTGTCGTCAGAGTGGAGGCCGCCTGTGTGTGTGCGCTTTGCTGGGGTAATGGTGTGACTGTCGGGGGGGGTGCTGTCATCTCAGTGTAGGCCGCCTATGTGTGTGCTTTAATGGCCTAAGTGTGTGACTGTCTGGGGGTGGGAGGGGTGCTGTCGTCAGAGTGGAGGCCGCCTATGTGTGTGCTTTGCTGGGCTAAGTGTAGGCAGCCTATGTGTGTTTGTGCATTGCTGGGGGTAAGTGTAGGTAGCCTATGTGTGGGTCTGCTTTGCTGGGGGTCAGCGAAGGCCGCCTATGGGTGACCTTTGCTGGGCTAAGTGTAGGTCGCATATGTGTGTGTGTCTGCATTGCTGGGCTAAGTGTGTGACTGTCGGGGGGGGGTGCTGAACTCACAGTGTGGGCCGCCTGTGTGTGTGCTTTGCTGGGGTAATGGTGTGACTGTCTGGGGGGTGGGAGGTGCTGTCCTCAGACTGTAGGCCGCCTGTGTGTGTGTGCGTTGCTGGCTAAGTGTGTGACTGTCTGGGGGGTGGGAGGGTGCTGTCCACAGAGTGTAGGCCGCCTGTGTGTGTGTGCTTTGCTGGGGTAATGGTGTGACTGTCTGGGGGTGGGAGGGGTGCTGTCCACAAGTGTAGGCCGCCTGTGTGTGTGTGCTTTGCTGGGGTAATGGTGTGACTGTCTGGGGGGTGGGAGGGGTCTGTCCACAGAGTGTAGGCCCCTTGTGTGTGTGCTTTGCTGGGGTAATGGTTGACTGTCGGGGGGGTGCTGAACTCAGAGTGTGGGCCGCCTATGTGTGTGCTTTGCTGGGCTAAGTGTAGGCAGCCTATGTGTTTTGTGTATTGCTGGGGGTAAGTGTAGGTAGCCTATGTGTGGGTCTGCTTTGCTGGGGGTCAGCGAAGGCCGCCTATGGGTGACCTTTGCTGGGCTAAGTGTAGGTCGCCTATGTGTGTGTGTCTGCATTGCTGGGCTAAGTGTGTGACTGTCTGGGGGTGGGAGGGGTGCTGAACTCAGAGTGGAGGCCGCCTGTGTGTGTGTGCTTTGCTGGGGTGAGTGTGTGACTGTCTAGGGGTGGGAGGGGTGCTGTCCTCAGACTGTAGGCCGCCTGTGTGTGTGTGCGTTGCTGGGCTAAGTGTGTGACTGTCTGGGGGTGGGAGGGGTGCTGTCCACAGAGTGTAGGCCGCCTATGTGTGTGCTTTGCTGGGCTAAGTGTAGGCAGCCTATGTGTGTTTGTGCATTGCTGGGGGTAAGTGTAGGTAGCCTATGTGTGTGCTTTAATGGCCTAAGTGTGTGACTGTCTGGGGGTGGGAGGGGTGCTGTCGTCAGAGTGGAGGCCGCCTGTGTGTGTGTGCTTTGCTGGGGTAATGGTGTGACTGTCGGGGGGGGGTGCTGTCATCTCAGTGTAGGCCGCCTATGTGTGTGCTTTAATGGCCTAAGTGTGTGACTGTCTGGGGGTGGGAGGGGTGCTGAACTCAGAGTGGAGGCCGCCTGTGTGTGTGTGCTTTGCTGGGCTAAGTGTAGGCAGCCTATGTGTGTTTGTGTATTGCTGGGGGTAAGTGTAGGTAGCCTATGTGTGTGCTTTAATGGCCTAAGTGTGTGACTGTCTGGGGGTGGGAGGGGTGCTGAACTCAGAGTGGAGGCCGCCTATGTGTGTGTGCTTTGCTGGGCTAAGTGTGTGACTGTCTGGGGGTGTGGGAGGGTGCTGTCCACAGAGTGTAGGCCGCCTATGTGTGTGTGCGTTGCTGGGCTAAGTGTGTGACTGTCTGGGGGGGTGGGAGGGGTGCTGTCGTCAGAGTGGAGGCCGCCTATGTGTGTGCTTTGCTGGGCTAAGTGTAGGCAGCCTATGTGTGTTTGTGTATTGCTGGGGGTAAGTGTAGGTAGCCTATGTGTGGGTCTGCTTTGCTGGGGGTCAGCGAAGGCCGCCTATGGGTGACCTTTGCTGGGCTAAGTGTAGGTCGCATATGTGTGTGTGTCTGCATTGCTGGGCTAAGTGTGTGACTGTCGGGGGGGTGCTGAACTCACAGTGTGGGCCGCCTATGTGTGTGCTTTGCTGGTCTAAGTGTGTGACTGTCTGGGGGTGGGAGGGGTGCTGAACTCAGAGTGGAGGCCGCCTGTGTGTGTGTGTGGTTTGCTGGGGTAATGGTGTGACTGTCTGGGGGTGGGAGGGGTGCTGAACTCAGAGTGGAGGCCGCCTGTGTGTGTGTGCTTTGCTGGGGTAATGGTGTGACTGTCGGGGGGGTGCTGAACTCAGAGTGTGGGCCGCCTATGTGTGTGCTTTGCTGGGCTAAGTGTAGGCAGCCTATGTGTGTTTGTGTATTGCTGGGGGTAAGTGTAGGTAGCCTATGTGTGGGTCTGCTTTGCTGGGGGTCAGCGAAGGCCGCCTATGGGTGACCTTTGCTGGGCTAAGTGTAGGTCGCCTATGTGTGTGTGTCTGCATTGCTGGGCTAAGTGTGTGACTGTCTGGGGGTGGGAGGGGTGCTGAACTCAGAGTGGAGGCCGCCTGTGTGTGTGTGCTTTGCTGGGGTGAGTGTGTGACTGTCTAGGGGTGGGAGGGGTGCTGTCCTCAGACTGTAGGCCGCCTGTGTGTGTGTGCGTTGCTGGGCTAAGTGTGTGACTGTCTGGGGGTGGGAGGGGTGCTGTCCACAGAGTGTAGGCCGCCTATGTGTGTGCTTTGCTGGGCTAAGTGTAGGCAGCCTATGTGTGTTTGTGCATTGCTGGGGGTAAGTGTAGGTAGCCTATGTGTGTGCTTTAATGGCCTAAGTGTGTGACTGTCTGGGGGTGGGAGGGGTGCTGTCGTCAGAGTGGAGGCCGCCTGTGTGTGTGTGCTTTGCTGGGGTAATGGTGTGACTGTCGGGGGGGGTGCTGTCATCTCAGTGTAGGCCGCCTATGTGTGTGCTTTAATGGCCTAAGTGTGTGACTGTCTGGGGGTGGGAGGGGTGCTGAACTCAGAGTGGAGGCCGCCTGTGTGTGTGTGCTTTGCTGGGCTAAGTGTAGGCAGCCTATGTGTGTTTGTGTATTGCTGGGGGTAAGTGTAGGTAGCCTATGTGTGTGCTTTAATGGCCTAAGTGTGTGACTGTCTGGGGGTGGGAGGGGTGCTGAACTCAGAGTGGAGGCCGCCTATGTGTGTGTGCTTTGCTGGGCTAAGTGTGTGACTGTCTGGGGGTGTGGGAGGGTGCTGTCCACAGAGTGTAGGCCGCCTATGTGTGTGTGCGTTGCTGGGCTAAGTGTGTGACTGTCTGGGGGGGTGGGAGGGGTGCTGTCGTCAGAGTGGAGGCCGCCTATGTGTGTGCTTTGCTGGGCTAAGTGTAGGCAGCCTATGTGTGTTTGTGTATTGCTGGGGGTAAGTGTAGGTAGCCTATGTGTGGGTCTGCTTTGCTGGGGGTCAGCGAAGGCCGCCTATGGGTGACCTTTGCTGGGCTAAGTGTAGGTCGCATATGTGTGTGTGTCTGCATTGCTGGGCTAAGTGTGTGACTGTCGGGGGGGTGCTGAACTCACAGTGTGGGCCGCCTATGTGTGTGCTTTGCTGGTCTAAGTGTGTGACTGTCTGGGGGTGGGAGGGGTGCTGAACTCAGAGTGGAGGCCGCCTGTGTGTGTGTGTGGTTTGCTGGGGTAATGGTGTGACTGTCTGGGGGTGGGAGGGGTGCTGAACTCAGAGTGGAGGCCGCCTGTGTGTGTGTGCTTTGCTGGGGTGAGTGTGTGACTGTCTGGGGGTGGGAGGGGTGCTGTCGTCAGAGTGGAGGCCGCCTGTGTGTGTGTGCTTTGCTGGGGTGAGTGTGTGACTGTCTGGGGGTGGGAGGGGTGCTGTCGTCAGAGTGGAGGCCGCCTGTGTGTGTGTGCTTTGCTGGGGTGAGTGTGTGACTGTCTGGGGGTGGGAGGGGTGCTGTCGTCAGAGTGGAGGCCGCCTGTGTGTGTGTGCTTTGCTGGGGTAATGGTGTGAGTGTCGGGGGGGTGCTGTCGTCAGAGTGGAGGCCGCCTGTGTGTGTGTGCTTTGCTGGGGTGAGTGTGTGACTGTCTGGGGGTGGGAGGGGTGCTGTCGTCAGAGTGGAGGCCGCCTGTGTGTGTGTGCTTTGCTGGGGTAAT
Source organism: Merluccius polli (assembly GCA_030340625.1). Classification (NCBI taxonomy): domain Eukaryota; kingdom Metazoa; phylum Chordata; class Actinopteri; order Gadiformes; family Merlucciidae; genus Merluccius; species Merluccius polli. The sequence goes on along the minus strand of JAOPHQ010000098.1, from coordinate 48,824 downwards.
GGTGTGAGTGTCGGGGGGTGCTGTCGTCAGAGTGGAGGCCGCCTGTGTGTGTGTGCTTTGCTGGGGTAATGGAGTGACTGTCGGGGGGGGGTGCTGTCATCTCAGTGTAGGCCGCCTATGTGTGTGCTTTAATGGCCTAAGTGTGTGACTGTCTGGGGGTGGGAGGGGTGCTGAACTCAGAGTGGAGGCCGCCTGTGTGTGTGTGCTTTGCTGGGGTAATGGAGTGACTGTCGGGGGGGGTGCTGTCATCTCAGTGTAGGCCGCCTATGTGTGTGCTTTAATGGCCTAAGTGTGTGACTGTCTGGGGGTGGGAGGGGTGCTGAACTCAGAGTGGAGGCCGCCTGTGTGTGTGTGCTTTGCTGGGGTGAGTGTGTGACTGTCTGGGGGTGGGAGGGGTGCTGAACTCAGAGTGGAGGCCGCCTGTGTGTGTGCTTTGCTGGGGTAATGGTGTGACTGTCTGGGGGGTGGGAGGGGTGCTGTCCACAGAGTGGAGGCCGCCTATGTGTGTGTGCTTTGCTGGGCTAAGTGTGTGACTGTCTGGGGGGTGGGAGGGGTGCTGTCGTCAGAGTGGAGGCCGCCTATGTGTGTGCTTTGCTGGGCTAAGTGTAGGCAGCCTATGTGTGGGTCTGCTTTGCTGGGGGTCAGCGAAGGCCGCCTATGGTTGACCTTTGCTGGGCTAAGTGTAGGTCGCCTATGTGTGTGTGTGTCTGCATTGCTGGGCTAAGTGTGTGACTGTCGGGGGGTGTGGGAGGGTGCTGTCCACAGAGTGTAGGCCGCCTATGTGTGTGTGCGTTGCTGGGCTAAGTGTGTGACTGTCTGGGGGTGGGAGGGGTGCTGTCGTCAGAGTGGAGGCCGCCTGTGTGTGTGTGCTTTGCTGGGGTAATGGTGTGACTGTCGGGGGGGTGCTGAACTCAGAGTGTGGGCCGCCTGTGTGTGTGCTTTGCTGGGGTAATGGTGTGACTGTCTGGGGGGTGGGAGGGGTGCTGTCGTCAGAGTGGAGGCCGCCTGTGTGTGTGCGCTTCGCTGGGGTGAGTGTGTGACTCTCTGGGGGGGTGGGAGGGGTGCTGTCGTCAGAGAGGAGGCCGCCTATGTGTGTGCTTTGCTGGGCTAAGTGTAGGCAGCCTATGTGTGGGTCTGCTTTGCTGGGGGTCAGCGAAGGCCGCCTATGGTTGACCTTTGCTGGGGTAAGTGTAGGTCGCCCATGTGTGCGTGCATTGCTGGGTCTAAGTGTAGGCAGCCTATGTGTGTCTGTGTATTGCTGGGGGTAAGTCTAGGTAGCCTATGTGTGGGTCTGCTTTGCTGGGGGTCAGCGAAGGCCGCCTATGGGTGACCTTTGCTGGGCTAAGTGTAGGTCGCCTATGTGTGTGTGTGTGTCTGCATTGCTGGGCTAAGTGTGTGACTGTCGGGGGGTGTGGGAGGGTGCTGTCCACAGAGTGTAGGCCGCCTATGTGTGTGTGCTTTGCTGGGGTAGGGTTGTGACTGTCGGGGGGGGGGGTGGTACAATGTCCCAATACATTGTATTTACAAGTGCCTTGCCACTCGCCACTCAAGGGACACTTTACAGATAGTATCAGTTCAAATCAGTTCAATAAACAACCTCAAAACACCAGCAACATACAATAAACAACATTAAAACATGAGTAAAGTGAATAAATAAAGTGAGCAAATGAATAAAGGAGGACTTAACAAAGTATGACAGCTGAACACTAGATGGTGCCAAAAATGGAATGATAAAAATACTGTTTTATTTATACATGTATAAATGAATAAATACAAATACTATTTCTATATGTACGTATGTTTTCTTTATCAATAAAACAATTAGAAAAATACGTACATATACATTCTATTTACAAGTGCCTTGCACGCCACTCAAGGGACACGTTACAGATACTATCAGTTCAATAAACAACCTCAAAACACCAGCAACATACAATAAACAACATTAAAACATGAGTAAAGTGAATAAATAAAGTGAGCAAATGAATAAAGGAGGACTTAACAAAGTATGACAGCTGAACACTAGATGGTGACACAAATGGAATGATAAAAATACTATTTTATCTATATACATGTATAAATGAATATACAAATGCTATTTCTATATGTACTTTTTTTTTTTTAAATCAATAAAACTATTTAAAAAATACGTGTGTGTGTGTGTGTGTGTGTGTGTGTGTGTGTGTGTGTGTGTGTGTGTGTGTGTGTATGTATATATATATATATATATATATATATATATATATATATATGTATATATATATAAATACATATATATTACAGTATAAAAAAGAACAAAAGAAGAAAAAAAGCTAAAGAAAAGGCTGCATTTGCTAAGCGGACCACCATGGGTTCAATTTGCGAGCGGACCACCATGGGTTGCATTTGCGGGCGGCCCACCATGGGTTACAGACGGAAGGGCTTTTACACGCGGCCAAAACGGGTCGAAAAGGACCACCATGGGTCGGAAAAGGACCACCATGGGTAGCATTTGCGAGCGGACCACCATGGGTAGCATTTGCGAGCGGACCACCATGGGTGGCTTTTGCGCGCGGACCACCATGGGTTGCATTTGCGAAGCGGACCACCATGGGTCGGAAAAGGACCACCATGGGTCGGAAAAGGACCACCATGGGTAGGTCCACCATGGGTTGCCATCAAAGGACTTTTCCCCGCGGCCCTAGTTTTTTCTCCATTAATTCGCCATGTCCCCTTTAAGGGTACGCATTGGCCGGACATAGCTTGCAGCGTGTGTGGGTCCTCCATTGAGCGACGCTCGCTCTGCAGCGGTTCAAGCTGCCGACTCAGTCCGAGAGGGCTGCTCTACTCGGACACATTACTCTGAAGCCCCGGTGACGGTCTGGAAGTGCTGATTGAAATAAAAACAGCGGTCAGAGCTGCCGTGTGTGTCCGTGGGCGGGGCTCTCCTCGGACACATTAACTGTGAACCCCCGGTGACGCTGGGGGAGTGCGGAAGTGATTTAAACAGCGGTCAGAGCTGCCGTGTGTGTCCGTGGGGGGGCTGCTGTCCTCGGACACATTACTATGAAGGCCCGGTGATGGCCTGGATGTGTTGGATGTATTTGAAACAGCGGTAATAGCCATAGTGCGTGGCCGACATGGCTGCTGTATTCGGACACATTACTATGAAGCCCCGGTGATGGCCTGGATGAATAGAAAACAGCGGTAATAGCCAGAGTGCGTGGCCGACATGGCTGCTGTATTCGGACACATTACTATGAAGGCCCGCTGATGGCCTGGATGTGTTGGATGTATTTGAAACAGCGGTAATAGACAGAGTGCGTGGCCGACATGGCTGCTGTATTCGGACACATTACTATGAAGGCCCGCTGATGGCCTGGATGAATAGAAAACAGCGGTAATAGCCAGAGTGCGTGGCCGACATGGCTGCTGTATTCGGCCACATTACTATGAAGCCCCGGTGATGGCCTGGATGAATAGAAAACAGCGGTAATAGCCAGAGTGCGTGGCCGACATGGCTTCTCTATTCGGCCACATTACTATGAAGCCCCGGTGATGGCCTGGATGAATAGAAAACAGCGGTAATAGACAGAGTGCGTGGCCGACATGGCTGCTGTATTCGGACACATTACTATGAAGGCCCGCTGATGGCCTGGATGTGTTGGATGTATTTGAAACAGCGGTAATAGACAGAGTGCGTGGCCGACATGGCTGCTGTATTCGGACACATTACTATGAAGGCCCGCTGATGGCCTGGATGTGTTGGATGTATTTGAAACAGCGGTAATAGACAGAGGGCGTGGCCGACATGGCTTCTCTATTCGGCCACATTACTATGAAGCCCCGGTGATGGCCTGGATGAATAGAAAACAGCGGTAATAGCCAGAGGGCGTGGCCGACATGGCTTCTCTATTCGGCCACATTACTATGAAGCCCCGGTGATGGCCTGGATGAATAGAAAACAGCGGTAATAGCCAGAGGGCGTGGCCGACATGGCTTCTCTATTCGGCCACATTACTATGAAGCCCCGGTGATGGCCTGGATGAATAGAAAACAGCGGTAATAGCCAGAGGGCGTGGCCGACATGGCTGCTGTATTCGGACACATTACTATGAAGGCCCGCTGATGGCCTGGATGAATAGAAAACAGCGGTAATAGCCAGAGTGCGTGGCCGACATGGCTGCTGTATTCGGACACATTACTATGAAGGCCCGCTGATGGCCTGGATGTGTTGGATGTATTTGAAACAGCGGTAATAGCCAGAGTGCGTGGCCGACATGGCTGCTGTATTCGGACACATTACTATGAAGGCCCGCTGATGGCCTGGATGAATAGAAAACAGCGGTAATAGCCAGAGGGCGTGGCCGACATGGCTGCTGTATTCGGACACATTACTATGAAGGCCCGCTGATGGCCTGGATGAATAGAAAACAGCGGTAATAGCCAGAGTGCGTGGCCGACATGGCTGCTGTATTCGGACACATTACTATGAAGGCCCGCTGATGGCCTGGATGTGTTGGATGTATTTGAAACAGCGGTAATAGCCAGAGTGCGTGGCCGACATGGCTGCTGTATTCGGACACATTACTATGAAGGCCCGCTGATGGCCTGGATGAATAGAAAACAGCGGTAATAGCCAGAGGGCGTGGCCGACATGGCTGCTGTATTCGGACACATTACTATGATGGCCCGCTGATGGCCTGGATGTGTTGGATGTATTTGAAACAGCGGTAATAGCCAGAGTGCGTGGCCGACATGGCTGCTCTATTCGGACACATTACTATGAAGGCCCGCTGATGGCCTGGATGTGTTGGATGTATTTGAAACAGCGGTAATAGACAGAGTGCGTGGCCGACATGGCTGCTGTATTCGGACACATTACTATGAAGGCCCGGTGATGGCCTGGATGTGTTGGATGTATTTGAAACAGCGGTAATAGACAGAGTGCGTGGCCGACATGGCTGCTGTATTCGGACACATTACTATGAAGGCCCGGTGATGGCCTGGATGTGTTGGATGTATTTGAAACAGCGGTAATAGACAGAGTGCGTGGCCGACATGGCTGCTGTATTCGGACACATTACTATGAAGGCCCGGTGATGGCCTGGATGTGTTGGATGTATTTGAAACAGCGGTAATAGCCAGAGTGCGTGGCCGACATGGCTGCTCTATTCGGACACATTACTATGAAGGCCCGGTGATGGCCTGGATGTGTTGGATGTATTTGAAACAGCGGTAATAGACAGAGTGCGTGGCCGACATGGCTGCTGTATTCGGACACATTACTATGAAGGCCCGGTGATGGCCTGGATGTGTTGGATGTATTTGAAACAGCGGTAATAGCCAGAGTGCGTGGCCGACATGGCTGCTGTATTCGGACACATTACTATGAAGGCCCGGTGATGGCCTGGATGTGTTGGATGTATTTGAAACAGCGGTAATAGCCAGAGTGCGTGGCCGACATGGCTGCTCTATTCGGACACATTACTATGAAGGCCCGGTGATGGCCTGGATGTGTTGGATGTATTTGAAACAGCGGTAATAGACAGAGTGCGTGGCCGACATGGCTGCTGTATTCGGACACATTACTATGAAGGCCCGGTGATGGCCTGGATGTGTTGGATGTATTTGAAACAGCGGTAATAGCCAGAGTGCGTGGCCGACATGGCTGCTGTATTCGGACACATTACTATGAAGGCCCGCTGATGGCCTGGATGAATAGAAAACAGCGGTAATAGCCAGAGTGCGTGGCCGACATGGCTGCTCTATTCGGACACATTACTATGAAGGCCCGCTGATGGCCTGGATGTGTTGGATGTATTTGAAACAGCGGTAATAGACAGAGTGCGTGGCCGACATGGCTGCTGTATTCGGACACATTACTATGAAGGCCCGGTGATGGCCTGGATGTGTTGGATGTATTTGAAACAGCGGTAATAGCCAGAGTGCGTGGCCGACATGGCTGCTCTATTCGGACACATTACTATGAAGGCCCGGTGATGGCCTGGATGTATTTAAAACAGCGGTAATAGCCAGAGTGTGTGGCCGACAGGGCTGCCCTTCTCGGGCTACTGTAGTGCAAAGGCCCGGTGTGTGTGGAAGTGTGGATGATAATTGTGGATGATAATAAAACAGCGGTAATAGCCAGAGTGTGTGGCCGACATGGCTGCCCTTGTCGGGCTACTGTAGTGCAAAGGCCCGGTGTGTTTGTGGAAGAACCAAAACATTGGATTTTTTCTGAGTCCCAAAAAGACCACCATGGGTCGGACCACCATGGGTCGGAAAAGGACCACCATGGGTCGGAAACGGTCCACCATGGGTCGGAAATGGACCACCATGGGT
>JAOPHQ010000098.1:12500-32500 GCA_030340625.1 Merluccius polli | reverse complement strand
CTTTGCTGGGCTAAGTGTAGGCAGCCTATGTGTGTTTGTGTATTGCTGGGGGTAAGTGTAGGTAGCCTATGTGTGGGTCTGCTTTGCTGGGGGTCAGCGAAGGCCGCCTATGGGTGACCTTTGCTGGGCTAAGTGTAGGTCGCCTATGTGTGTGTGTCTGCATTGCTGGGCTAAGTGTGTGACTGTCGGGGGGGTGGGAGGGTGCTGTCCACAGAGTGTAGGCCGCCTATGTGTGTGTGCTTTGCTGGGGTGAGTGTGTGACTGTCTGGGGGTGGGAGGGTGCTGTCCTCAGACTGTAGGCCGCCTGTGTGTGTGTGCGTTGCTGGGCTAAGTGTGTGACTGTCTGGGGGTGGGAGGGGTGCTGTCCACAGAGTGTAGGCCGCCTATGTGTGTGTGCTTTGCTGGGCTAAGTGTGTGACTGTCTGGGGGTGGGAGGGGTGCTGAACTCAGAGTGGAGGCCGCCTGTGTGTGTGTGCTTTGCTGGGGTAATGGTGTGACTGTCTGGGGGGTGGGAGGGGTGCTGTCCACAGAGTGTAGGCCGCCTATGTGTGTGTGCTTTGCTGGGCTAAGTGTGTGACTGTCTGGGGGGTGGGAGGGGTGCTGAACTCAGAGTGGAGGCCGCCTGTGTGTGTGTGCTTTGCTGGGGTAATGGTGTGACTGTCGGGGGGGTGGGAGGGGTGCTGTCCACAGAGTGTAGGCCGCCTGTGTGTGTGTGCTTTGCTGGGGTAATGGTGTGACTGTCTGGGGAGTGGGAGGGGTGCTGTCCACAGAGTGTAGGCCGCCTGTGTGTGTGTGCTTTGCTGGGGTAATGGTGTGACTGTCTGGGGGGTGGGAGGGGTGCTGTCCACAGAGTGTAGGCCGCCTGTGTGTGTGTGCTTTGCTGGGCTAAGTGTAGGCAGCCTATGTGTGGGTCTGCTTTGCTGGGGGTCAGCGAAGGCCGCCTATGGGTGACCTTTGCTGGGCTAAGTGTAGGTCGCCTATGTGTGTGTGTCTGCATTGCTGGGCCAAGTGTGTGACTGTCGGGGGGGTGCTGAACTCACAGTGTGGGCCGCCTGTGTGTGTGCTTTGCTGGGGTAATGGTGTGACTGTCTGGGGGGTGGGAGGGGTGCTGTCGTCAGAGTGGAGGCCGCCTGTGTGTGTGCGCTTCGCTGGGGTGAGTGTGTGACTCTCTGGGGGGGTGGGAGGGGTGCTGTCGTCAGAGTGGAGGCCGCCTATGTGTGTGCTTTGCTGGGCTAAGTGTAGGCAGCCTATGTGTGGGTCTGCTTTGCTGGGGGTCAGCGAAGGCCGCCTATGGGTGACCTTTGCTGGGCTAAGTGTAGGTCGCCTATGTGTGTGTGTCTGCTTTGCTGGGGTAATGGTGTGACTGTCTGGGGGGTGGGAGGGGTGCTGTCGTCAGAGTGGAGGCCGCCTGTGTGTGTGTGCTTTGCTGGGGTGAGTGTGTGACTGTCTGGGGGTGGGAGGGGTGCTGTCGTCAGAGTGGAGGCCGCCTGTGTGTGTGTGTGCGTTGCTGGGCTAAGTGTGTGACTGTCTGGGGGTGGGAGGGGTGCTGTCCACAGAGTGTAGGCCGCCTATGTGTGTGTGCTTTGCTGGGCTGAGTGTGTGATTGTCTGGGGGTGGGAGGGGTGCTGTCGTCAGAGTGGAGGCCGCCTGTGTGTGTGTGCTTTGCTGGGGTAATGGTGTGACTGTCGGGGGGGGGTGCTGTCATCTCAGTGTAGGCCGCCTATGTGTGTGCTTTAATGGCCTAAGTGTGTGACTGTCTGGGGGTGGGAGGGGTGCTGAACTCAGAGTGGAGGCCGCCTGTGTGTGTGCTTTGCTGGGCTAAGTGTGTGACTGTCTGGGGGTGGGAGGGGTGCTGTCGTCAGAGTGGAGGCCGCCTGTGTGTGTGTGTGCTTTGCTGGGGTAATGGTGTGACTGTCGGGGGGGGTGCTGTCATCTCAGTGTAGGCCGCCTGTGTGTGTGCTTTGCTGGGGTAATGGTGTGACTGTCTGGGGGGTGGGAGGGGTGCTGTCGTCAGAGTGGAGGCCGCCTGTGTGTGTGCTTTGCTGGGGTGAGTGTGTGACTGTCTGGGGGTGGGAGGGGTGCTGTCGTCAGAGTGGAGGCCGCCTATGTGTGTGCTTTGCTGGGCTAAGTGTAGGCAGCCTATGTGTGTTTGTGTATTGCTGGGGGTAAGTGTAGGTAGCCTATGTGTGTGCTTTAATGGCCTAAGTGTGTGACTGTCTGGGGGTGGGAGGGGTGCTGAACTCAGAGTGGAGGCCGCCTGTGTGTGTGCTTTGCTGGGGTGAGTGTGTGACTGTCGGGGGGTGGGAGGGGTGCTGTCGTCAGAGTGGAGGCCGCCTATGTGTGTGTGCTTTGCTGGGCTAAGTGTAGGCAGCCTATGTGTGGGTCTGCTTTGCTGGGGGTCAGCGAAGGCCGCCTATGGGTGACCTTTGCTGGGCTAAGTGTAGGTCGCCTATGTGTGTGTGTCTGCATTGCTGGGCTAAGTGTGTGACTGTCGGGGGGTGTGGGAGGGTGCTGTCCACAGAGTGTAGGCCGCCTATGTGTGTGTGCGTTGCTGGGCTAAGTGTGTGACTGTCTGGGGGTGGGAGGGGTGCTGTCGTCAGAGTGGAGGCCGCCTGTGTGTGTGTGCTTTGCTGGGGTAATGGTGTGACTGTCGGGGGGGGGGGTGCTGTCATCTCAGTGTAGGCCGCCTATGTGTGTGCTTTGCTGGTCTAAGTGTGTGACTGTCTGGGGGTGGGAGGGGTGCTGAACTCAGAGTGGAGGCCGCCTGTGTGTGTGTGCTTTGCTGGGGTGAGTGTGTGACTGTCTGGGGGTGGGAGGGGTGCTGAACTCAGAGTGGAGGCCGCCTGTGTGTGTGTGCTTTGCTGGGGTGAGTGTGTGACTGTCTGGGGATGGGAGGGGTGCTGTCCACAGAGTGTAGGCCGCCTATGTGTGTGCTTTGCTGGGCTAAGTGTAGGCAGCCTATGTGTGTTTGTGTATTGCTGGGGGTAAGTGTAGGTAGCCTATGTGTGGGTCTGCTTTGCTGGGGGTCAGCGAAGGCCGCCTATGGGTGACCTTTGCTGGGCTAAGTGTAGGTCGCCTATGTGTGTGTGTCTGCATTGCTGGGCTAAGTGTGTGACTGTCGGGGGGTGTGGGAGGGTGCTGTCCACAGAGTGTAGGCCGCCTATGTGTGTGTGCTTTGCTCGGGTGAGTGTGTGACTGTCTGGGGGGTGGGAGGGGTGCTGTCGTCAGAGTGGAGGCCGCCTGTGTGTGTGTGCTTTGCTGGGGTAATGGTGTGACTGTCGGGGGGGGTGCTGTCATCTCAGTGTAGGCCGCCTATGTGTGTGCTTTAATGGGCTAAGTGTAGGCAGCCTATGTGTGTTTGTGTATTGCTGGGGGTAAGTGTAGGTAGCCTATGTGTGTGCTTTAATGGCCTAAGTGTGTGACTGTCTGGGGGTGGGAGGGGTGCTGTCGTCAGAGTGGAGGCCGCCTGTGTGTGTGTGTGCTTTGCTGGGGTGAGTGTGTGACTGTCTGGGGGTGGGAGGGGTGCTGTCGTCAGAGTGGAGGCCGCCTGTGTGTGTGTGCGTTGCTGGGCTAAGTGTAGGCAGCCTATGTGTGGGTCTGCTTTGCTGGGGGTCAGCGAAGGCCGCCTATGGGTGACCTTTGCTGGGCTAAGTGTAGGTCGCATATGTGTGTGTGTCTGCATTGCTGGGCTAAGTGTGTGACTGTCGGGGGGGGGTGCTGAACTCACAGTGGAGGCCGCCTGTGTGTGTGTGCTTTGCTGGGGTGAGTGTGTGACTGTCGGGGGGTGGGAGGGGTGCTGTCCACAGAGTGTAGGCCGCCTATGTGTGTGCTTTGCTGGGCTAAGTGTAGGCAGCCTATGTGTGTGCTTTAATGGCCTAAGTGTGTGACTGTCTGGGGGTGGGAGGGGTGCTGAACTCAGAGTGGAGGCCGCCTGTGTGTGTGTGCTTTGCTGGGGTGAGTGTGTGACTGTCGGGGGGTGGGAGGGGTGCTGTCCTCAGACTGTAGGCCGCCAGTGTGTGTGTGCGTTGCTGGGCTAAGTGTGTGACTGTCTGGGGGTGGGAGGGGTGCTGTCGTCAGAGTGGAGGCCGCCTGTGTGTGTGTGCTTTGCTGGGGTGAGTGTGTGACTGTCTGGGGGTGGGAGGGGTGCTGAACTCAGAGTGGAGGCCGCCTGTGTGTGTGCTTTGCTGGGGTGAGTGTGTGACTGTCGGGGGGGGTGGGAGGGGTGCTGTCCACAGTGTGTAGGCCGCCTATGTGTGTGTGCTTTGCTGGGCTAAGTGTGTGACTGTCTGGGGGGTGGGAGGGGTGCTGAACTCAGAGTGGAGGCCGCCTGTGTGTGTGTGCGTTGCTGGGCTAAGTGTGTGACTGTCTGGGGGGTGGGAGGGGTGCTGTCCACAGAGTGTAGGCCGCCTGTGTGTGTGTGCTTTGCTGGGGTAATGGTGTGACTGTCTGGGGGGTGGGAGGGGTGCTGTCCACAGAGTGTAGGCCGCCTACGTGTGTGTGCTCTGCTGGGGTAATGGTGTGACTGTCTGGGGGGGGTGGGAGGGGTGCTGTCGTCAGAGTGGAGGCCGCCTATGTGTGTGCTTTGCTGGGCTAAGTGTAGGCAGCCTATGTGTGGGTCTGCTTTGCTGGGGGTCAGCGAAGGCCGCCTATGGGTGACCTTTGCTGGGCTAAGTGTAGGTCGCATATGTGTGTGTGTCTGCATTGCTGGGCTAAGTGTGTGACTGTCGGGGGGGGTGCTGAACTCACAGTGTGGGCCGCCTGTGTGTGTGCTTTGCTGGGGTAATGGTGTGACTGTCTGGGGGGTGGGAGGGTGCTGTCCTCAGACTGTAGGCCGCCTGTGTGTGTGTGCGTTGCTGGGCTAAGTGTGTGACTGTCTGGGGGGTGGGAGGGGTGCTGTCCACAGAGTGTAGGCCGCCTGTGTGTGTGTGCGTTGCTGGGCTAAGTGTGTGACTGTCTGGGGGTGGGAGGGGTGCTGTCCACAGAGTGTAGGCCGCCTATGTGTGTGTGCTTTGCTGGGCTAAGTGTGTGACTGTCTGGGGGTGGGAGGGGTGCTGTCCACAGAGTGTAGGCCGCCTGTGTGTGTGTGCGTTGCTGGGCTAAGTGTGTGACTGTCTGGGGGTGGGAGGGGTGCTGAACTCACAGTGTGGGCCGCCTGTGTGTGTGCTTTGCTGGGGTAATGGTGTGACTGTCGGGGGGGTGGGAGGGTGCTGTCCTCACAGTGTGGGCCGCCTATGTGTGTGTGCTTTGCTGGGCTGAGTGTGTGACTGTCTGGGGGTGGGAGGGGTGCTGAACTCAGAGTGGAGGCCGCCTGTGTGTGTGTGCTTTGCTGGGCTAAGTGTGTGACTGTCTGGGGGGTGGGAGGGGTGCTGTCGTCAGAGTGGAGGCCGCCTATGTGTGTGCTTTGCTGGGCTAAGTGTAGGCAGCCTATGTGTGTTTGTGTATTGCTGGGGGTAAGTGTAGGTAGCCTATGTGTGTGCTTTAATGGCCTAAGTGTGTGACTGTCTGGGGGTGGGAGGGGTGCTGAACTCAGAGTGGAGGCCGCCTGTGTGTGTGTGTGCTTTGCTGGGGTGAGTGTGTGACTGTCTGGGGGTGGGAGGGGTGCTGTCGTCAGAGTGGAGGCCGCCTATGTGTGTGTGCTTTGCTGGGCTAAGTGTAGGCAGCCTATGTGTGTTTGTGTATTGCTGGGGGTAAGTGTAGGTAGCCTATGTGTGGGTCTGCTTTGCTGGGGGTCAGCGAAGGCCGCCTATGGGTGACCTTTGCTGGGCTAAGTGTAGGTCGCCTATGTGTGTGTGTCTGCATTGCTGGGCTAAGTGTGTGACTGTCTGGGGGTGGGAGGGGTGCTGAACTCAGAGTGGAGGCCGCCTGTGTGTGTGTGCTTTGCTGGGGTGAGTGTGTGACTGTCGGGGGGTGGGAGGGGTGCTGTCCTCAGACTGTAGGCCGCCTGTGTGTGTGTGCGTTGCTGGGCTAAGTGTGTGACTGTCTGGGGGTGGGAGGGGTGCTGTCCACAGAGTGTAGGCCGCCTATGTGTGTGTGCTTTGCTGGGCTAAGTGTGTGACTGTCTGGGGGTGGGAGGGGTGCTGTCGTCAGAGTGGAGGCCGCCTATGTGTGTGCTTTGCTGGGCTAAGTGTAGGCAGCCTATGTGTGTTTGTGTATTGCTGGGGGTAAGTGTAGGCAGCCTATGTGTGGGTCTGCTTTGCTGGGGGTCAGCGAAGGCCGCCTATGGGTGACCTTTGCTGGGCTAAGTGTAGGTCGCCTATGTGTGTGTGTCTGCATTGCTGGGCTAAGTGTGTGACTGTCGGGGGGTGTGGGAGGGTGCTGTCCACAGAGTGTAGGCCGCCTATGTGTGTGTGCTTTGCTGGGGTAATGGTGTGACTGTCTGGGGGGTGGGAGGGGTGCTGTCCACAGAGTGTAGGCCGCCTGTGTGTGTGTGCTTTGCTGGGGTAATGGTGTGACTGTCTGGGGGGTGGGAGGGGTGCTGAACTCAGAGTGGAGGCCGCCTGTGTGTGTGTGTGCTTTGCTGGGGTGAGTGTGTGACTGTCTGGGGGTGGGAGGGGTGCTGTCCACAGAGTGTAGGCCGCCTGTGTGTGTGTGCGTTGCTGGGCTAAGTGTGTGACTGTCTGGGGGTGGGAGGGGTGCTGTCGTCAGAGTGGAGGCCGCCTGTGTGTGTGCGCTTCGCTGGGGTGAGTGTGTGACTCTCTGGGGGGGTGGGAGGGGTGCTGTCGTCAGAGAGGAGGCCGCCTATGTGTGTGCTTTGCTGGGCTAAGTGTAGGCAGCCTATGTGTGGGTCTGCTTTGCTGGGGGTCAGCGAAGGCCGCCTATGGGTGACCTTTGCTGGGCTAAGTGTAGGTCGCCTATGTGTGTGTGTCTGCATTGCTGGGCTAAGTGTGTGACTGTCGGGGGGTGTGGGAGGGTGCTGTCCACAGAGTGTAGGCCGCCTTTGTGTGTGTGCTTTGCTCGGGTGAGTGTGTGACTGTCTGGGGGGTGGGAGGGGTGCTGTCGTCAGAGTGGAGGCCGCCTGTGTGTGTGTGCTTTGCTGGGGTAATGGTGTGACTGTCGGGGGGGGTGCTGAACTCAGAGTGGAGGCCGCCTATGTGTGTGCATTGCTGGGCTGAGTGTGTGACTGTCTGGGGGTGGGAGGGGTGCTGAACTCAGAGTGGAGGCCGCCTGTGTGTGTGCTTTGCTGGGGTGAGTGTGTGACTGTCTGGGGGTGGGAGGGGTGCTGAACTCAGAGTGGAGGCCGCCTGTGTGTGTGCTTTGCTGGGGTGAGTGTGTGACTGTCGGGGGGGTGGGAGGGTGCTGTCCTCACAGTGTGGGCCGCCTATGTGTGTGTGCTTTGCTGGGGTAATGGTGTGACTGTCTGGGGGTGGGAGGGGTGCTGAACTCAGAGTGGAGGCCGTCTGTGTGTGTGTGCTTTGCTGGGGTAATGGTGTGACTGTCTGGGGGGTGGGAGGGGTGCTGTCCACAGAGTGTAGGCCGCCTTCGTGTGTGTGCTTTGCTGGGCTAAGTGTAGGCAGCCTATGTGTGTTTGTGTATTGCTGGGGGTAAGTGTAGGTAGCCTATGTGTGGGTCTGCTTTGCTGGGGGTCAGCGAAGGCCGCCTATGGGTGACCTTTGCTGGGCTAAGTGTAGGTCGCCTATGTGTGTGTGTCCGCATTGCTGGGCTAAGTGTGTGACTGTCGGGGGGTGTGGGAGGGGTGCTGAACTCAGAGTGGAGGCCGCCTGTGTGTGTGCTTTGCTGGGGTGAGTGTGTGACTGTCGGGGGGGGTGGGAGGGTGCTGTCCTCACAGTGTAGGCCGCCTATGTGTGTGTGCTTTGCTGGGCTAAGTGTGTGACTGTCTGGGGGTGGGAGGGGTGCTGAACTCAGAGTGGAGGCCGCCTGTGTGTGTGTGCTTTGCTGGGGTAATGGTGTGACTGTCTGGGGGGTGGGAGGGGTGCTGTCGTCAGAGTGGAGGCCGCCTGTGTGTGTGTGCTTTGCTGGGGTAATGGTGTGACTGTCGGGGGGGGTGCTGTCATCTCAGTGTAGGCCGCCTATGTGTGTGCTTTGCTGGGGTGAGTCTGGGGGGTGGGAGGGTGCTGTCCTCATAGTGTGGGCCGCCTGTGGGTGTGCTTTGCAGGGGTGAGTCTGGGGGGTGGGAGGGTGCTGTCCTCAGAGTGTAGGCCGCCTGTGTGTGTGTGCTTTGCTGGGCTAAGTGTGTGACTGTCGGGGGGGTGCTGTCCTCACAGTGTAGGCCGCCTGTGTGTGTGTGCTTTGCTGGGCTAAGTGTAGGCAGCCTATGTGTGTTTGTGTATTGCTGGGGGTAAGTGTAGGTAGCCTATGTGTGTGCTTTAATGGCCTAAGTGTGTGACTGTCTGGGGGTGGGAGGGGTGCTGAACTCAGAGTGGAGGCCGCCTATGTGTGTGTGCTTTGCTGGGCTAAGTGTGTGACTGTCTGGGGGTGTGGGAGGGTGCTGTCCACAGAGTGTAGGCCGCCTATGTGTGTGTGCGTTGCTGGGCTAAGTGTGTGACTGTCTGGGGGTGTGGGAGGGTGCTGTCCACAGAGTGTAGGCCGCCTATGTGTGTGTGCGTTGCTGGGCTAAGTGTGTGACTGTCTGGGGGTGTGGGAGGGTGCTGTCCACAGAGTGTAGGCCGCCTATGTGTGTGTGCGTTGCTGGGCTAAGTGTGTGACTGTCTGGGGGTGGGAGGGGTGCTGTTGTCAGAGTGGAGGCCGCCTATGTGTGTGTGCTTTGCTGGGCTAAGTGTAGGCAGCCTATGTGTGTTTGTGTATTGCTGGGGGTAAGTGTAGGCAGCCTATGTGTGGGTCTGCTTTGCTGGGGGTCAGCGAAGGCCGCCTATGGGTGACCTTTGCTGGGCTAAGTGTAGGTCGCCTATGTGTGTGTGTGTCTGCATTGCTGGGCTAAGTGTGTGACTGTCGGGGGGTGTGGGAGGGTGCTGTCCACAGAGTGTAGGCCGCCTGTGTGTGTGTGCTTTGCTGGGGTAATGGTGTGACTGTCGGGGGGGGGTGCTGTCATCTCAGTGTAGGCCGCCTATGTGTGTGCTTTGCTGGGGTGAGTGTGTGACTGTCTGGGGGTGGGAGGGGTGCTGTCGTCAGAGTGGAGGCCGCCTGTGTGTGTGTGCTTTGCTGGGGTAATGGTGTGACTGTCGGGGGGGGTGCTGTCATCTCAGTGTAGGCCGCCTATGTGTGTGCTTTAATGGCCTAAGTGTGTGACTGTCTGGGGGTGGGAGGGGTGCTGAACTCAGAGTGGAGGCCGCCTGTGTGTGTGTGCTTTAATGGCCTAAGTGTGTGACTGTCTGGGGGTGGGAGGGGTGCTGAACTCAGAGTGGAGGCCGCCTGTGTGTGTGTGTGCTTTGCTGGGGTGAGTGTGTGACTGTCTGGGGGTGGGAGGGGTGCTGTCCTCAGACTGTAGGCCGCCTGTGTGTGTGTGCGTTGCTGGGCTAAGTGTGTGACTGTCTGGGGGTGGGAGGGGTGCTGTCCACAGAGTGTAGGCCGCCTATGTGTGTGTGCTTTGCTGGGCTAAGTGTGTGACTGTCTGGGGGTGGGAGGGGTGCTGAACTCAGAGTGGAGGCCGCCTGTGTGTGTGTGCTTTGCTGGGGTGAGTGTGTGACTGTCGGGGGGTGGGAGGGGTGCTGTCCTCAGACTGTAGGCCGCATGTGTGTGTGTGCGTTGCTGGGCTAAGTGTGTGACTGTCTGGGGGTGGGAGGGGTGCTGTCCACAGAGTGTAGGCCGCCTATGTGTGTGTGCTTTGCTGGGCTAAGTGTGTGACTGTCTGGGGGTGGGAGGGGTGCTGAACTCAGAGTGGAGGCCGCCTATGTGTGTGTGCTTTGCTGGGCTAAGTGTGTGACTGTCGGGGGGTGGGAGGGGTGCTGTCCTCAGACTGTAGGCCGCCTGTGTGTGTGTGCTTTGCTGGGGTAATGGTGTGACTGTCGGGGGGGGTGCTGTCATCTCAGTGTAGGCCGCCTATGTGTGTGTGCTTTGCTGGGCTAAGTGTGTGACTGTCGGGGGGTGGGAGGGGTGCTGTCGTCAGAGTGGAGGCCGCCTGTGTGTGTGCGCTTTGCTGGGGTAATGGTGTGACTGTCGGGGGGGGTGCTGTCATCTCAGTGTAGGCCGCCTATGTGTGTGCTTTAATGGCCTAAGTGTGTGACTGTCTGGGGGTGGGAGGGGTGCTGTCGTCAGAGTGGAGGCCGCCTATGTGTGTGCTTTGCTGGGCTAAGTGTAGGCAGCCTATGTGTGTTTGTGCATTGCTGGGGGTAAGTGTAGGTAGCCTATGTGTGGGTCTGCTTTGCTGGGGGTCAGCGAAGGCCGCCTATGGGTGACCTTTGCTGGGCTAAGTGTAGGTCGCATATGTGTGTGTGTCTGCATTGCTGGGCTAAGTGTGTGACTGTCGGGGGGGGTGCTGAACTCACAGTGTGGGCCGCCTGTGTGTGTGCTTTGCTGGGGTAATGGTGTGACTGTCTGGGGGGTGGGAGGGTGCTGTCCTCAGACTGTAGGCCGCCTGTGTGTGTGTGCGTTGCTGGGCTAAGTGTGTGACTGTCTGGGGGGTGGGAGGGGTGCTGTCCACAGAGTGTAGGCCGCCTGTGTGTGTGTGCTTTGCTGGGGTAATGGTGTGACTGTCTGGGGGGTGGGAGGGGTGCTGTCCACAGAGTGTAGGCCGCCTGTGTGTGTGTGCTTTGCTGGGGTAATGGTGTGACTGTCTGGGGGGTGGGAGGGGTGCTGTCCACAGAGTGTAGGCCGCCTGTGTGTGTGTGCTTTGCTGGGGTAATGGTGTGACTGTCGGGGGGGTGCTGAACTCAGAGTGTGGGCCGCCTATGTGTGTGCTTTGCTGGGCTAAGTGTAGGCAGCCTATGTGTGTTTGTGTATTGCTGGGGGTAAGTGTAGGTAGCCTATGTGTGGGTCTGCTTTGCTGGGGGTCAGCGAAGGCCGCCTATGGGTGACCTTTGCTGGGCTAAGTGTAGGTCGCCTATGTGTGTGTGTCTGCATTGCTGGGCTAAGTGTGTGACTGTCTGGGGGTGGGAGGGGTGCTGAACTCAGAGTGGAGGCCGCCTGTGTGTGTGTGCTTTGCTGGGGTGAGTGTGTGACTGTCTAGGGGTGGGAGGGGTGCTGTCCTCAGACTGTAGGCCGCCTGTGTGTGTGTGCGTTGCTGGGCTAAGTGTGTGACTGTCTGGGGGTGGGAGGGGTGCTGTCCACAGAGTGTAGGCCGCCTATGTGTGTGCTTTGCTGGGCTAAGTGTAGGCAGCCTATGTGTGTTTGTGCATTGCTGGGGGTAAGTGTAGGTAGCCTATGTGTGTGCTTTAATGGCCTAAGTGTGTGACTGTCTGGGGGTGGGAGGGGTGCTGTCGTCAGAGTGGAGGCCGCCTGTGTGTGTGTGCTTTGCTGGGGTAATGGTGTGACTGTCGGGGGGGGTGCTGTCATCTCAGTGTAGGCCGCCTATGTGTGTGCTTTAATGGCCTAAGTGTGTGACTGTCTGGGGGTGGGAGGGGTGCTGAACTCAGAGTGGAGGCCGCCTGTGTGTGTGTGCTTTGCTGGGCTAAGTGTAGGCAGCCTATGTGTGTTTGTGTATTGCTGGGGGTAAGTGTAGGTAGCCTATGTGTGTGCTTTAATGGCCTAAGTGTGTGACTGTCTGGGGGTGGGAGGGGTGCTGAACTCAGAGTGGAGGCCGCCTATGTGTGTGTGCTTTGCTGGGCTAAGTGTGTGACTGTCTGGGGGTGTGGGAGGGTGCTGTCCACAGAGTGTAGGCCGCCTATGTGTGTGTGCGTTGCTGGGCTAAGTGTGTGACTGTCTGGGGGGGTGGGAGGGGTGCTGTCGTCAGAGTGGAGGCCGCCTATGTGTGTGCTTTGCTGGGCTAAGTGTAGGCAGCCTATGTGTGTTTGTGTATTGCTGGGGGTAAGTGTAGGTAGCCTATGTGTGGGTCTGCTTTGCTGGGGGTCAGCGAAGGCCGCCTATGGGTGACCTTTGCTGGGCTAAGTGTAGGTCGCATATGTGTGTGTGTCTGCATTGCTGGGCTAAGTGTGTGACTGTCGGGGGGGGGTGCTGAACTCACAGTGTGGGCCGCCTATGTGTGTGCTTTGCTGGTCTAAGTGTGTGACTGTCTGGGGGTGGGAGGGGTGCTGAACTCAGAGTGGAGGCCGCCTGTGTGTGTGTGTGGTTTGCTGGGGTAATGGTGTGACTGTCTGGGGGTGGGAGGGGTGCTGAACTCAGAGTGGAGGCCGCCTGTGTGTGTGCTTTGCTGGGGTGAGTGTGTGACTGTCTGGGGGTGGGAGGGGTGCTGTCGTCAGAGTGGAGGCCGCCTGTGTGTGTGCTTTGCTGGGGTGAGTGTGTGACTGTCTGGGGGTGGGAGGGGTGCTGTCGTCAGAGTGGAGGCCGCCTGTGTGTGTGTGCTTTGCTGGGGTGAGTGTGTGACTGTCTGGGGGTGGGAGGGGTGCTGTCGTCAGAGTGGAGGCCGCCTGTGTGTGTGTGCTTTGCTGGGGTAATGGTGTGAGTGTCGGGGGGGTGCTGTCGTCAGAGTGGAGGCCGCCTGTGTGTGTGTGCTTTGCTGGGGTGAGTGTGTGACTGTCTGGGGGTGGGAGGGGTGCTGTCGTCAGAGTGGAGGCCGCCTGTGTGTGTGTGCTTTGCTGGGGTAATGGTGTGAGTGTCGGGGGGGTGCTGTCGTCAGAGTGGAGGCCGCCTGTGTGTGTGTGCTTTGCTGGGGTAATGGAGTGACTGTCGGGGGGGGGTGCTGTCATCTCAGTGTAGGCCGCCTATGTGTGTGCTTTAATGGCCTAAGTGTGTGACTGTCTGGGGGTGGGAGGGGTGCTGAACTCAGAGTGGAGGCCGCCTGTGTGTGTGTGCGTTGCTGGGGTAATGGTGTGACTGTCGGGGGGCTGCTGTCATCTCAGTGTAGGCCGCCTATGTGTGTGCTTTAATGGCCTAAGTGTGTGACTGTCTGGGGGTGGGAGGGGTGCTGAACTCAGAGTGGAGGCCGCCTGTGTGTGTGTGCTTTGCTGGGGTGAGTGTGTGACTGTCTGGGGGTGGGAGGGGTGCTGAACTCAGAGTGGAGGCCGCCTGTGTGTGTGTGCTTTGCTGGGGTAATGGTGTGACTGTCTGGGGGGTGGGAGGGGTGCTGTCCACAGAGTGGAGGCCGCCTATGTGTGTGTGCTTTGCTGGGCTAAGTGTGTGACTGTCTGGGGGTGGGAGGGGTGCTGTCGTCAGAGTGGAGGCCGCCTATGTGTGTGCTTTGCTGGGCTAAGTGTAGGCAGCCTATGTGTGGGTCTGCTTTGCTGGGGGTCAGCGAAGGCCGCCTATGGGTGACCTTTGCTGGGCTAAGTGTAGGTCGCCTATGTGTGTGTGTGTCTGCATTGCTGGGCTAAGTGTGTGACTGTCGGGGGGTGTGGGAGGGTGCTGTCCACAGAGTGTAGGCCGCCTATGTGTGTGTGCGTTGCTGGGCTAAGTGTGTGACTGTCTGGGGGTGGGAGGGGTGCTGTCGTCAGAGTGGAGGCCGCCTGTGTGTGTGTGCTTTGCTGGGGTAATGGTGTGACTGTCGGGGGGGTGCTGAACTCAGAGTGTGGGCCGCCTGTGTGTGTGCTTTGCTGGGGTAATGGTGTGACTGTCTGGGGGGTGGGAGGGGTGCTGTCGTCAGAGTGGAGGCCGCCTGTGTGTGTGCGCTTCGCTGGGGTGAGTGTGTGACTCTCTGGGGGGGTGGGAGGGGTGCTGTCGTCAGAGAGGAGGCCGCCTATGTGTGTGCTTTGCTGGGCTAAGTGTAGGCAGCCTATGTGTGGGTCTGCTTTGCTGGGGGTCAGCGAAGGCCGCCTATGGTTGACCTTTGCTGGGGTAAGTGTAGGTCGCCCATGTGTGTGTGCATTGCTGGGTCTAAGTGTAGGCAGCCTATGTGTGTCTGTGTATTGCTGGGGGTAAGTCTAGGTAGCCTATGTGTGGGTCTGCTTTGCTGGGGGTCAGCGAAGGCCGCCTATGGGTGACCTTTGCTGGGCTAAGTGTAGGTCGCCTATGTGTGTGTGTGTCTGCATTGCTGGGCTAAGTGTGTGACTGTCGGGGGGTGTGGGAGGGTGCTGTCCACAGAGTGTAGGCCGCCTATGTGTGTGTGCTTTGCTGGGGTAGGGTTGTGACTGTCGGGGGGGGGGGTGGTACAATGTCCCAATACATTGTATTTACAAGTGCCTTGCCACTCGCCACTCAAGGGACACTTTACAGATAGTATCAGTTCAAATCAGTTCAATAAACAACCTCAAAACACCAGCAACATACAATAAACAACATTAAAACATGAGTAAAGTGAATAAATAAAGTGAGCAAATGAATAAAGGAGGACTTAACAAAGTATGACAGCTGAACACTAGATGGTGCCAAAAATGGAATGATAAAAATACTGTTTTATTTATACATGTATAAATGAATAAATACAAATACTATTTCTATATGTACGTATGTTTTCTTTATCAATAAAACAATTAGAAAAATACGTACATATACATTCTATTTACAAGTGCCTTGCACGCCACTCAAGGGACACGTTACAGATACTATCAGTTCAATAAACAACCTCAAAACACCAGCAACATACAATAAACAACATTAAAACATGAGTAAAGTGAATAAATAAAGTGAGCAAATGAATAAAGGAGGACTTAACAAAGTATGACAGCTGAACACTAGATGGTGACACAAATGGAATGATAAAAATACTATTTTATCTATATACATGTATAAATGAATATACAAATGCTATTTCTATATGTACTTTTTTTTTTTTTAATCAATAAAACTATTTAAAAAATACGTGTGTGTGTGTGTGTGTGTGTGTGTGTGTGTGTGTGTGTGTGTGTGTGTGTGTGTGTGTATGTATATATATATATATATATATATATATATATATATATATATATATATATATATGTATATATATATAAATACATATATATTACAGTATAAAAAAGAACAAAAGAAGAAAAAAAGCTAAAGAAAAGGCTGCATTTGCTAAGCGGACCACCATGGGTTCAATTTGCGAGCGGACCACCATGGGTTGCATTTGCGGGCGGCCCACCATGGGTTACAGACGGAAGGGCTTTTACACGCGGCCAAAACGGGTCGAAAAGGACCACCATGGGTCGGAAAAGGACCACCATGGGTAGCATTTGCGAGCGGACCACCATGGGTAGCATTTGCGAGCGGACCACCATGGGTGGCTTTTGCGAGCGGACCACCATGGGTTGCATTTGCGAAGCGGACCACCATGGGTCGGAAAAGGACCACCATGGGTCGGAAAAGGACCACCATGGGTAGGTCCACCATGGGTTGCCATCAAAGGACTTTTCCCCGCGGCCCTAGTTTTTTCTCCATTAATTCGCCATGTCCCCTTTAAGGGTACGCATTGGCCGGACATAGCTTGCAGCGTGTGTGGGTCCTCCATTGAGCGACGCTCGCTCTGCAGCGGTTCAAGCTGCCGACTCAGTCCGAGAGGGCTGCTCTACTCGGACACATTACTCTGAAGCCCCGGTGACGGTCTGGAAGTGCTGATTGAAATAAAAACAGCGGTCAGAGCTGCCGTGTGTGTCCGTGGGCGGGGCTCTCCTCGGACACATTAACTGTGAACCCCCGGTGACGCTGGGGGAGTGCGGAAGTGATTTAAACAGCGGTCAGAGCTGCCGTGTGTGTCCGTGGGGGGGCTGCTGTCCTCGGACACATTACTATGAAGGCCCGGTGATGGCCTGGATGTGTTGGATGTATTTGAAACAGCGGTAATAGCCAGAGTGCGTGGCCGACATGGCTGCTGTATTCGGCCACATTACTATGAAGGCCCGCTGATGGCCTGGATGAATAGAAAACAGCGGTAATAGCCAGAGTGCGTGGCCGACATGGCTGCTGTATTCGGACACATTACTATGAAGGCCCGCTGATGGCCTGGATGTGTTGGATGTATTTGAAACAGCGGTAATAGACAGAGTGCGTGGCCGACATGGCTGCTGTATTCGGACACATTACTATGAAGGCCCGCTGATGGCCTGGATGAATAGAAAACAGCGGTAATAGCCAGAGTGCGTGGCCGACATGGCTGCTGTATTCGGCCACATTACTATGAAGCCCCGGTGATGGCCTGGATGAATAGAAAACAGCGGTAATAGCCAGAGTGCGTGGCCGACATGGCTTCTCTATTCGGCCACATTACTATGAAGGCCCCGGTGATGGCCTGGATGAATAGAAAACAGCGGTAATAGACAGAGTGCGTGGCCGACATGGCTGCTGTATTCGGACACATTACTATGAAGGCCCGCTGATGGCCTGGATGTGTTGGATGTATTTGAAACAGCGGTAATAGACAGAGTGCGTGGCCGACATGGCTGCTGTATTCGGACACATTACTATGAAGGCCCGCTGATGGCCTGGATGTGTTGGATGTATTTGAAACAGCGGTAATAGACAGAGGGCGTGGCCGACATGGCTTCTCTATTCGGCCACATTACTATGAAGCCCCGGTGATGGCCTGGATGAATAGAAAACAGCGGTAATAGCCAGAGGGCGTGGCCGACATGGCTTCTCTATTCGGCCACATTACTATGAAGCCCCGGTGATGGCCTGGATGAATAGAAAACAGCGGTAATAGCCAGAGGGCGTGGCCGACATGGCTTCTCTATTCGGCCACATTACTATGAAGCCCCGGTGATGGCCTGGATGAATAGAAAACAGCGGTAATAGCCAGAGGGCGTGGCCGACATGGCTGCTGTATTCGGACACATTACTATGAAGGCCCGCTGATGGCCTGGATGAATAGAAAACAGCGGTAATAGCCAGAGTGCGTGGCCGACATGGCTGCTGTATTCGGACACATTACTATGAAGGCCCGCTGATGGCCTGGATGTGTTGGATGTATTTGAAACAGCGGTAATAGCCAGAGTGCGTGGCCGACATGGCTGCTGTATTCGGACACATTACTATGAAGGCCCGCTGATGGCCTGGATGAATAGAAAACAGCGGTAATAGCCAGAGGGCGTGGCCGACATGGCTGCTGTATTCGGACACATTACTATGAAGGCCCGCTGATGGCCTGGATGAATAGAAAACAGCGGTAATAGCCAGAGTGCGTGGCCGACATGGCTGCTGTATTCGGACACATTACTATGAAGGCCCGCTGATGGCCTGGATGTGTTGGATGTATTTGAAACAGCGGTAATAGCCAGAGTGCGTGGCCGACATGGCTGCTGTATTCGGACACATTACTATGAAGGCCCGCTGATGGCCTGGATGAATAGAAAACAGCGGTAATAGCCAGAGGGCGTGGCCGACATGGCTGCTGTATTCGGACACATTACTATGATGGCCCGCTGATGGCCTGGATGTGTTGGATGTATTTGAAACAGCGGTAATAGCCAGAGTGCGTGGCCGACATGGCTGCTGTATTCGGACACATTACTATGAAGGCCCGCTGATGGCCTGGATGTGTTGGATGTATTTGAAACAGCGGTAATAGACAGAGTGCGTGGCCGACATGGCTGCTGTATTCGGACACATTACTATGAAGGCCCGGTGATGGCCTGGATGTGTTGGATGTATTTGAAACAGCGGTAATAGACAGAGTGCGTGGCCGACATGGCTGCTGTATTCGGACACATTACTATGAAGGCCCGGTGATGGCCTGGATGTGTTGGATGTATTTGAAACAGCGGTAATAGACAGAGTGCGTGGCCGACATGGCTGCTGTATTCGGACACATTACTATGAAGGCCCGGTGATGGCCTGGATGTGTTGGATGTATTTGAAACAGCGGTAATAGACAGAGTGCGTGGCCGACATGGCTGCTGTATTCGGACACATTACTATGAAGGCCCGGTGATGGCCTGGATGTGTTGGATGTATTTGAAACAGCGGTAATAGACAGAGTGCGTGGCCGACATGGCTGCTGTATTCGGACACATTACTATGAAGGCCCGGTGATGGCCTGGATGTGTTGGATGTATTTGAAACAGCGGTAATAGACAGAGTGCGTGGCCGACATGGCTGCTGTATTCGGACACATTACTATGAAGGCCCGGTGATGGCCTGGATGTGTTGGATGTATTTGAAACAGCGGTAATAGCCAGAGTGCGTGGCCGACATGGCTGCTGTATTCGGACACATTACTATGAAGGCCCGGTGATGGCCTGGATGTGTTGGATGTATTTGAAACAGCGGTAATAGACAGAGTGCGTGGCCGACATGGCTGCTGTATTCGGACACATTACTATGAAGGCCCGGTGATGGCCTGGATGTGTTGGATGTATTTGAAACAGCGGTAATAGCCAGAGTGCGTGGCCGACATGGCTGCTGTATTCGGACACATTACTATGAAGGCCCGCTGATGGCCTGGATGTGTTGGATGTATTTGAAACAGCGGTAATAGCCAGAGTGCGTGGCCGACATGGCTGCTGTATTCGGACACATTACTATGAAGGCCCGCTGATGGCCTGGATGTGTTGGATGTATTTGAAACAGCGGTAATAGACAGAGTGCGTGGCCGACATGGCTGCTCTATTCGGACACATTACTATGAAGGCCCGGTGATGGCCTGGATGTGTTGGATGTATTTGAAACAGCGGTAATAGCCAGAGTGCGTGGCCGACATGGCTGCTCTATTCGGACACATTACTATGAAGGCCCGGTGATGGCCTGGATGTATTTAAAACAGCGGTAATAGCCAGAGTGTGTGGCCGACAGGGCTGCCCTTCTCGGGCTACTGTAGTGCAAAGGCCCGGTGTGTGTGGAAGTGTGGATGATAATTGTGGATGATAATAAAACAGCGGTAATAGCCAGAGTGTGTGGCCGACATGGCTGCCCTTGTCGGGCTACTGTAGTGCAAAGGCCCGGTGTGTTTGTGGAAGAACCAAAACATTGGATTTTTTCTGAGTCCCAAAAAGACCACCATGGGTCGGACCACCATGGGTCGGAAAAGGACCACCATGGGTCGGAAACGGTCCACCATGGGTCGGAAATGGACCACCATGGGTCGGAAACGGTCCACCATGGGCACGGGCCCTCCATGGGACGCGGACCTGCAGGTTTTAAGCTACAGGCCCAAGTTACGTGGCTTGTCTCCTCCATGTACCCTCCAGCTATACGCATTGGGCGGACATACCCCGCAGCTAGTATGGGTCGGATGAAGAACACATGCTTCTATAAGGAGAGCATGGAACTCGCCGATCGGATACATGGTTTAAGCGGCACACCTCAGTGAGGGCCCCCGTGTGGCTTAGTTCCAGATGAAGGGTGCCTCACACCCTGTGTGTCCACAACGTGCTCCCGCCTTTCGGTGGTTGTGCAGACAATGTGAGTGACCGAGTAGCCCCGTCTGTCCCAGTGGTCCCCCGAGAGTGGGCCGTGGTTGTGGAGTGGTTTTCCCCTCGCCCGGGGCTCAACCTTGTATATCATGTGGATATTCCTCCCGATTGGCCACGGTCCGCTTGTACGATTGTGTTTCTCAAAGCCCGGTGCAAAAAGTTGGTGTTTTACACCGATACATGAGTGTCGTGCAGTCCTGCCGCGGACGGCTGGTCCTCCCCACCGTGGGAACCTTCCGAAACCGGCGACGCCGCCTCGCACGTATGCAGCGCGGACCACACAGTTCCCCGACTCAGCATCGGGGCCGTGGCGAGCGCTCGCATGTGCGGCCCGACTGACAGCCCCTCCCCGGAGGGCGTTGGTGTCTACGGCCATCCTGGTTGATCCTGCCAGTAGCATATGCTTGTCTCAAAGTTTAAGCCATGCATGTATAAGTCCACACGGCTGGAAAAGTGAAACTGCGAATGGCTCATTAAATCAGTTATGGTTCCTTTGATCGCTCACCCGCTACTTGGATAACTGTGGCAATTCTAGAGCTAATACATGCAAACGAGCGCTGACCTTCGGGGATGCGTGCATTTATCAGACCTAAAACCCGCGCGGGGTGCTGCCGCGTGGTGGCCCCCGGCCTGTTTGGTGACTCTAGATAACCTTGGGCCGATCGCTCGCCCTCGCGGCGGCGACGACTCATTCGAATGTCTGCCCTA
>JAOPHQ010000098.1:0-5000 GCA_030340625.1 Merluccius polli | reverse complement strand
AGGTACCGCTGCGGAGGTCGGCGGGAGGGCTGAATTAGTGCTGTGTGGCCCGGTGAGGGGTGCTTAAGAGTGGGTACCCGGGTTCGGCTGGTGGACGGGTGTGTGGAGGTGGGGAGTGGGGGGGTGGGAGTGGGGGGGGGGGGTGCCGCCTATGGGTGTGCTTGGCTGGGGTAAGTGTGTGTGGCTGTCGGGGGGGGGGGGGGTGCTGAACTCAGAGTGAGGGCCGCCTATGGGTGTGCTTTGCTGGGGTGAGTCTGGGGGGTGGGAGGGTGCTGTCCTCATAGTGTGGGCCGCCTGTGTGTGTGCTTTGCTGGGCTAGTGTGTGACTGTCGGGGTGGGGGGTGCTGTACTCACAGTGTAGGCCGCCTGTGTGTGTGTGCTTGTTTGCTGGGCTAAGTGTGTGACTGTCGGGGGGGTGCTGTCCTCACAGTGTAGGCCGCCTGTGTGTGTGTGCTTTGCTGGGCTAAGTGTGTGACTGTCGGGGGGGGTGCTGAACTCACAGTGTAGGCCGCCTGTGTGTGTGTGTGTGTGTGTGTGTGTGTGTTTTGCTGGGCTAAGTGTGGGACTGTCGGGGGGGTGCTGTCCTCACAGTGTAGGCCGCCTGTGTGTGTGTGCTTTGCTGGGCTAAGTGTGTGACTGTCGGGGGGGGGTGCTGAACTCACAGTGTAGGCCGCCTGTGTGTGTGTGTGTGTGTGTGTTTTGCTGGGCTAAGTGTGGGACTGTCGGGGGGGTGCTGTCCTCACAGTGTAGGCCGCCTGTGTGTGTGTGCTTTGCTGGGGTAATGGTGTGACTGTCGGGGGGGGGGGTGCTGTCATCTCAGTGTAGGCCGCCTATGTGTGTGCTTTAATGGCCTAAGTGTGTGACTGTCTGGGGGTGGGAGGGGTGCTGTCCACAGAGTGTAGGCCGCCTATGTGTGTGTGCTTTGCTGGGGCTGAGTGTGTGACTGTCTGGGGGTGGGAGGGGTGCTGTCGTCAGAGTGGAGGCCGCCTGTGTGTGTGTGCTTTGCTAGGGTAATGGTGTGACTGTCGGGGGGGGGGTGCTGTCATCTCAGTGTAGGGCCGCCTATGTGTGTGCTTTGCTGGGCTAAGTGTGTGACTGTCTGGGGGTGGGAGGGGTGCTGAACTCAGAGTGGAGGCCGCCTGTGTGTGTGTGCTTTGCTGGGGTGAGTCTGGGGGGTGGGAGGGTGCTGTCCTCTGTCGGGGGGGGTGCTGAACTCACAGTGTGGGCCGCCTGTGTGTGTGCTTTGCTGGGGTAATGGTGTGACTGTCTGGGGGGGTGGGAGGGTGCTGTCCTCAGACTGTAGGCCGCCTGTGTGTGTGTGCGTTGCTGGGCTAAGTGTGTGACTGTCTGGGGGTGGGAGGGGTGCTGTCCACAGAGTGTAGGCCGCCTGTGTGTGTGTGCTTTGCTGGGGTGAGTGTGTGACTGTCTGGGGGTGGGAGGGGTGCTGTCGTCAGAGTGGAGGCCGCCTGTGTGTGTGTGCTTTGCTGGGCTAAGTGTAGGCAGCCTATGTGTGTTTGTGTATTGCTGGGGGTAAGTGTAGGTAGCCTATGTGTGGGGTCTGCTTTGCTGGGGGGTCAGCGAAGGGCCGCCTATGGGTGACCTTTGCTGGGCTAAGTGTAGGTCGCCTATGTGTGTGTGTCTGCATTGCTTGGGGCTAAGTGTGTGACTGTCGGGGGGGGGTGGGGAGGGGTGCTGTCTCAGAGTGGAGGGCCGCCTGTGTGTGTGTGCTTTGCTGGGGTGAAGTGGTGTGACTGTCTGGGGGGTGGGAGGGGTGCTGTCCTCAGACTGTAGGCCGCCTGTGTGTGTGTGCTTTGCTGGGGCTAAGTGTGTGACTGTCTGGGGGGTGGGAGGGGTGCTGTCCACAGAGTGTAGGGCCGCCTATGTGTGTGTGCTTTGCTGGGGCTAAGGGTGTGACCTGTCTGGGGGGTGGGAGGGGGTGCTGAACTCAGAGTGTAGGCCGCCTATGTGTGTGTGCTTTGCTGGGCTAAGTGTGTGACTGTCTGGGGGGTGGGAGGGGGTGCTGAACTCAGAGTGGAGGCCGCCTGTGTGTGTGTGCTTTGCTGGGGTAATGGTGTGACTGTCGGGGGGGGTGGGAGGGGTGCTGTCCACAGAGTGTAGGCCGCCTGTGTGTGTGTGCTTTGCTGGGGTAATGGTGTGACTGTCTGGGGAGTGGGAGGGGTGCTGTCCACAGAGTGTAGGCCGCCTGTGTGTGTGTGCTTTGCTGGGGTAATGGTGTGACTGTCTGGGGGGTGGGAGGGGTGCTGTCCACAGAGTGTAGGCCGCCTGTGTGTGTGTGCTTTGCTGGGCTAAGTGTAGGCAGCCTATGTGTGGGTCTGCTTTGCTGGGGGGTCAGCGAAGGCCGCCTATGGGTGACCTTTGCTGGGCTAAGTGTAGGTCGCCTATGTGTGTGTGTCTGCATTGCTGGGCCAAGTGTGTGACTGTCGGGGGGGGTGCTGAACTCACAGTGTGGGCCGCCTGTGTGTGTGCTTTGCTGGGGTAATGGTGTGACTGTCTGGGGGGTGGGAGGGGTGCTGTCGTCAGAGTGGAGGCCGCCTGTGTGTGTGCGCTTCGCTGGGGTGAGTGTGTGACTCTCTGGGGGGGTGGGAGGGGTGCTGTCGTCAGAGTGGAGGCCGCCTATGTGTGTGCTTTGCTGGGCTAAGTGTAGGCAGCCTATGTGTGGGTCTGCTTTGCTGGGGGTCAGCGAAGGCCGCCTATGGGTGACCTTTGCTGGGCTAAGTGTAGGTCGCCTATGTGTGTGTGTCTGCTTTGCTGGGGCTAATGGTGTGACTGTCTGGGGGGTGGGAGGGGTGCTGTCGTCAGAGTGGAGGCCGCCTGTGTGTGTGTGCTTTGCTGGGGTGAGTGTGTGACTGTCTGGGGGTGGGAGGGGTGCTGTCGTCAGAGTGGAGGCCGCCTGTGTGGTGTGTGCGTTGCTGGGGCTAAGTGTGTGACTGTCTGGGGGTGGGAGGGGTGCTGTCCACAGAGTGTAGGCCGCCTATGTGTGTGTGCTTTGCTGGGCTGAGTGTGTGATTGTCTGGGGGTGGGAGGGGTGCTGTCGTCAGAGTGGAGGCCGCCTGTGTGTGTGTGCTTTGCTGGGGTAATGGGTGTGACTGTCGGGGGGGGGTGCTGTCATCTCAGTGTAGGCCGCCTATGTGTGTGCTTTAATGGCCTAAGTGTGTGACTGTCTGGGGGTGGGAGGGGTGCTGAACTCAGAGTGGAGGCCGCCTGTGTGTGTGCTTTGCTGGGGCTAAGTGTGTGACTGTCTGGGGGTGGGAGGGGTGCTGTCGTCAGAGTGGAGGCCGGCCTGTGTGTGTGTGTGCTTTGCTGGGGTAATGGTGTGACTGTCGGGGGGGGGGTGCTGTCATCTCAGTGTAGGCCGCCTGTGTGTGTGCTTTGCTGGGGTAATGGTGTGACTGTCTGGGGGGGTGGGAGGGGTGCTGTCGTCAGAGTGGAGGCCGCCTGTGTGTGTGCTTTGCTGGGGTGAGTGTGTGACTGTCTGGGGGGTGGGAGGGGTGCTGTCGTCAGAGTGGAGGCCGCCTATGTGGTGTGCTTTGCTGGGCTAAGTGTAGGCAGCCTATGTGTGTTTGTGTATTGCTGGGGGTAAGTGTAGGTAGCCTATGTGTGGTGCCTTTAATGGCCTAGAGTGTGTGACTGTCTGGGGGTGGGAGGGGTTGCTCGAACTCAGAGTGGAGGCCGCCTGTGGTGGGTGTTGCTTTGCTGTGGGTGAGTGTGGTGACTGTCTGGGGGTGAGGGGTGCTTCGTCAGAGTGGAGGAGGCCGCCATGTGTTGTGCTTTCTGGGCTAGTGTAGCAGCCTATTGTGGTCTGCTTTGCTGTGGTCAGCAAGCCCCTATTGGTACCTTTGCTGGCTAATGTAGGTCGCCTATGTGTTGTGACTAGCATTGCTGGGCAAAGTGTGTGACTGTCGGGGGTGTGGAGGTGCTGACCACAATGGTAGGTCCGCCTATGTTGTGTGCGTTGCTGGGCTAAGTGTGTGACTGTCGGGGGGTGGGAGGGGTGCTGTCCACAGAGTGTAGGCCGCCTGTGTGTGTGTGCGTTTGCTGGGGTAATGGTGTGGACTGTCGGGGGGGGCTGCTGTCATCTCAGTGTAGGCCGCCTATGTGTGTGCTTTAATGGCCTAAGTGTTCGACTGTCTGGGGGTGGGAGGGGTGCTGAACTCAGAGTGGAGGCCGCCTGTGTGTGTGTGCTTTGCTGGGGTGAGGTGTGTGACTGTCGGGGGGGGTGGGAGGGGTGCTGTCCTCAGCAGTGGTGGGCCGCCTATGTGTGTGTGCTTTGCTGGGCTGAGTGTGTGACTGTCTGGGGGTGGAGGGGGTGCTGTCGTCAGAGTGGAGGCCGCCTAGTGTGTGTGCTTTGCTGGGCTAAGTGTAGGCAGCCTATGTGTGTTTGTGTATTGCTGGGGGGTAAGTGTAGGTAGCCTATGTGTGGGTCTGCTTTGCTGGGGGTCAGCGAAGGCCGCCTATGGGTGACCTTTGCTGGGCTAAGTGTAGGTCGCCTATGTGTGTGTCTGCATTGCTGGGCTAAGTGTGTGACTGTCGGGGGGTGTGGGGAGGGTGCTGTCCACAGAGTGTAGGCCCGCCTATGTGTGTGTGCTTTGCTCGGGTGAGTGTGTGACTGTCTGGGGGGTGGGAGGTGCTGTCGTCAGAGTGGAGGCCG
Organism: Merluccius polli; assembly: GCA_030340625.1. Taxonomy (NCBI): domain Eukaryota; kingdom Metazoa; phylum Chordata; class Actinopteri; order Gadiformes; family Merlucciidae; genus Merluccius; species Merluccius polli. The sequence continues at coordinate 331 of JAOPHQ010000098.1, read as the reverse complement.
CCTGTGTGTGTGTGCTTGCTGGGGTAATGGTGTGACTGTCGGGGGGGGTCTGTCATCTCAGTGTAGCCGCCTATGTGTGTGCTTTAATGGGCTAAGTGTAGCAGCCTATGTGTGTTTGTGTATTGCTGGGGGTAAGTGTAGGTAGCCTAGTGTGCTTTAATGGCCTAAGGTGTGACTGTCTGGGGGTGGGAGGGGTGCTGTCGTCAGAGTGGAGGCCGCCTGTGTGTGGTGTGCTTTGCTGGGGTGAGTGTGTGACTGTCTGGGGTGGGAGGGGGTGCTGTCGTCAGAGTGGAGGCCGCCTGTGTGTGTGTGCGTTGCTGGCTAAGTGTAG